>ML367726.1:0-34981 GCA_005239505.1 Nicotiana paniculata
ACAAAGCAAGGAAGAAAATATGTACAAATTGATGTTTTGCCTTGGATTCACTCTAAACTCGAAATTCCTGTGTATCCCTGTGAATCTCCCCCTTGTAGTTGTGTTTTAGGAGTCTATTTATAGGTTTAGGGTGAACCCTAACCGTGTAGGAGAATCCTATTTCAATTAGAAAACACTTAAACCCGTCAAAACTTGATTTCTGGCCGAACTGGGGACCTGGCGTTTGGACCCAAACGCCTGGCTAACGCCAGGCCAGGGCTAGCGTTTCAGCCCAAACGCCTGGCTAACGCCAGGGTAGGGCTGGCNCACATGTTAAACTATGCAATTTAGTCTCGCATCACACTCTTTTTCCTTTCCTTATTTTTCTCCGGTCGTTGGCAGTGCCTTCAATCATCCGGCAGGTAATTGTTTGTATGTACGAGTATACCTTATGTAAAATCAATTTTCCTTTTTTCAAAAAAAGGAAGCACTGAGCTTCCAGAAAATCTACCTAACTACCTTGGGGATGTTTTCTTTACACCAAAAGTATGAAGGTGAAATATTAAAGTCTTAATCCTCTATGTTGATTTCCCTTAGTTGTAGTGTAAACTGTTGTAAATGAGTAGATGCAATTTTCACTATGCATCTTAGTGATGCTTTTGAATAGTCTCATTACTTCATCCAAAAAAAAAAACCTCTATGTTGATTTCTCAACTTCATCAAAATATTCATTTGTTCCTATTCGCCTAGTCTGTCCAAAGATTGCATAAGCAGACTAGTCGCCAGAACTTCCTCATCTGTTTCCTTATTTTTTCCAATCTCCATGTTACTATGGTCTGCTCCGCTGATTTTGGCGAGAAACAAGAACTCAAGGAATACACTGAACTCTATAGCTACTGCAAATATGCAACAAAGGAGCAGATGATTCATGTCATTCCTGTTCTTTTTGCACATACAACACCAGTTCACCTTTAGACAGCCATTTCTCTTTAAGTTATGTGTTGTTAGAGTAACATCCCTTTTTTTCTCTGGTGGGAGTGCCTTTTATACAATTAGACTTTTGTATATTTTGTATCTGATTTACATATAGTAAAAATAAATTTCATACAACTTATTATATATTATACAACTTGTAGACAATAAATTTGCGTCGAGTAAATATAATCATGACTGAAAAATATCGCAACAATCGTAGTATTTGATTTCAAGTAATTTGAGTGTACAATCTCTATGAATCTTCTGATTCTTCTTTCCAATAGTAAATAAATTTAAGGGCATTTGAGCTTGATCTTGAATATGTAGTTGTTGCCACGAACGATGATCTTGAATTCAACTAGCACGAACTTTGATTTGAACTCGTACTCCTTGAATCTTGACTTGTTCTTCGTTATTGAACTTGACTTGATTTCTTGAGCTTAAGTTCTTCGTTCTTGATCTTGAACTAGAACTTGATTGCTTGAAGTTTGAAACTTGTATTGAGAAATTTGCGGCGTTTGATCCACAAGCTCTCTCTTGCTTCTTGTCATAACTTCTGGTGTCTTTTCTGGGTTATGAAGACCCCTATTTATAGTTATGGGAGGGAAGAATTATGATAAGAACAAACTCTTTCTGACCAATCAAATTGAAGTGTGACAAGGTCGCGTTTGATGGTCAGAACATATCACTTGCACACGTGGTGCGGTTTCATTGGCCTTTTAATGTGGCTTGGTATGCCTTGTCATTTTGACACGTGGCATGATCCTATTGGCTCTTCAGTTTGACTTTGTGTGCCACGTCATTTGACACATGACACCAAATTGGGCCTCTAGGAAGATGACATCTTGGGTCTAATGAATTGGGCTTATCACTTTAGCTCAATTAAATGGGCTAGCCTAATGGATTAAGATTTATTTATTTAATCTATATATATTAGACTTATATAATTAATCCAATTATATTATCCCAAAATATTTAGTTTGGACTAATATATTTAAAATATAGTCCACATTATTTTATCGAATTAAATTCGATAAAATTTAACTGCTTACAAATGCCCCTTACCTCAAGACTTGTCAAGGTGTAGACTCGTCGAGCTTTGAAGACAAGAATTGAAGTATATAAAAAGCAATTAATACACTTCATTTGCTTGATTTCTTATAAAAGCACAGTTGATCTCTCACGTGTAGCTATAACCTAAGAAGATGGAATTTAAGAAGATGTAGGCTTCTATATAACTTCACGTGACTGTCCCACTAATACTTGATGTTAGCTTTCTTTGATAAATTATTTAATATTGATAAAGATAAGCCTAATAATACACATAGGGAAATTTTTTTGTCTTACTTGGACTCTTTACCAAATGCTATTAAAAGTTAAAAGCTACGATAGTATTGGATAATGGCTTGTCCAAATCCAAATGTATCAGGGAAACTTTCCGCCGCCAGTAGCTTTTCCAATTGCGCAGGAGACCTAATTCTTCTTCAATATTGATAACTACCGATCCCACATCGAGAACAAACCTTCCATGCCATCTTTTATAAACCTATATAAATCCATGTGCTCGTAATTGTTGAGAATCAATTCGTAGTCTTTGCAAGCCACTTGAGTCTAGTTTTGTGGACTCGGAAGCATTAACGCGAAGGTAATTTCTTCTTCTTTTCTGGTGCTTTTTTTTTTAATCTTTTTTTCTGTCTTTTTGTAGGTCAAGAAAGTGAGTAGATTCCTCCATGCATGAAGAATGCAATTTTAGGTATGAAGGGATGGGTACTCATCCTTGCCCGAATAGCGGAGAAATCACTCTCATGGCCAGACTACCAAAGAGATTACTCTCGATATGGCTCGATTACCGGAGAGATTACTCTCAAAATGACCCGACTATCGGAGATATTACTCTCAATGTGGCCCGTCTACCGGAGAGATTACTTTCAATGTGGCTCAACTATCAGAGATATTACTCTCAAAATGACCCGACTATCGGAGAGATTACTCTCAATATGCCCCGAATACCGGAGATATTACTCTCAATGTGGCTCGACTACTAGAGAGATTACTTTCAAAATGACCCAACTATCAGAGAGATTACTCTCAATGTACCCTGACTATCGGAGAGATTACTCTCAATGAAAATTATAGTTCCTTTTAAGGACAAACCCACGAAGAAGCCAACTTAATGTACAAAGGGACTTATGTGTCCACCTTAAAGTTGGAAAGTTATAAAGCTTCAACTCGAAGACGACATCGACTTGACGACATCGACTTGAACACTTGGAAAACTTTGAAGATTTGGCAGACTTTGCAGACTTCAACTCAAAGAGTGGTTGACTTTTAAAATTCAACTTGAAAAATTAGTAGACTTGAAGACTTCAACTTAAAGATTTGTAAGGCTTAAACAATTCAACTTTAAGACCGGCGAATTTGAAGACTGAAACTTGAAGACCGACGGACTTGGAGACTTCAACTTGGAGACTTGGAAGGCTTAAATAGTTCAATTTGAAGAGTGGCGAACGTGAAGACTTCAACTTTAAGACCGACGGACTTGAAGATTTCAACTCGGAGACTTCGTGGGCTTAAATATTTCATCTTCTCTTTTGCTTTATATTGTCTGAATTTTGTCTTAGTCGCATAATTTTCAGTTTTACGCGCTTGTAACAAAAGATTTTTATCTTGTCGTGGGAGAGTCCGAATAACGAACTGTTTGATTTATAGAAAATTAGACTTCAATATACATATCTAAAACTTAGAATCAAACACCTTCAAATCGCCCTAGATAATATTTTTGAAACCAACTTTAGATTCCACCACGTTGAAAATTTTAGATCTGCATTGTCTCACCAAAAAAAATCATATCTTGGTGTAGAAAAGTCAAAATCACGAACCGTTTGATTTTTTTGAAACATAACTTGCAAATCTATAAATATCCAAAATTCAAGATCTAATGCCTTAAGGATAGTTTCAGATAATAGTTCGAAATCAATATTAAATTCTGATACGGTTACGATTTCAATTTTTCGCGACTTCACCAAAACCTTTGTGCCTTGATGTAGGAATGTCAAAATCACTAACTGTTTGATCTATTGGAAACTAAACATCAAAATATAAAACATATCCAAAATTCAAAATTTAATATCATAAGGATAGTTTCAGATGATAGTTCGAAATCGACTTTAGTTTCTAATATGCCGACAGTTCCAAATTAGCGCGATTTCACCAAATTTTTGTATCTTGGTGTGGGAAGCCTCGAGATCGCAAGACCTTTTTTAATTTCCAGAAGTTTAAATTCAAGAGCTTCATTCTCACCAATGTCTTGGGTTCAAGTCTCACTGAATTTGGAACGTCGTGAAGGCTTTCCAAAAAAAAAAACTTGAAGGTTTGGATAACTGAAGGCATAACAAATTCCCGGACTTCAATGCAAATGCTTGGCATCCTCCTAAAAGATATTAATCATTTTATTGAATATACCAATTTACCATAGCGGCTACCCCCTTTAAATCAAATGGGATCTAAAGTTTAACAGAAGAATGGTATCTCAGCTCGATTTTCAAGTGCTGATTGAATGAATTATACTCCACTGTACTTCATTCGGACAACGATTGGGGGATTATGTATCTCTTGAACTTATGCGAATGAACTCAGAATGAAACTCTAAGCTGCTTACGTACCTCAATGAAGAGGATCAAGTCATATCGTAGTTCAGAATGAAACTCTTTTATTGCCTAGGCCGCCTCTTTCGAGGTTTTCAACCTAGCGGACTCTTTCTTCTTGTTTTCTCTTTTTTTTGGCCGTACACAGTTTATACTCTTACGGGACAGGAGTATAGGAACATGCCGTTTAGGATCATGCGTCAAGGAGCGTTATAACTTCAAGAATAATACTTCTTCAGAAACTTGTCATTGATCGGGTCGATTCTCATGCCATCTGCATCAACCAGCTTGTAAGCCCCACTTGAGTAAGCTTCTTGTACGGCATATGGCCCATCCCATTTTGAAGTGAACTTCCCTACAGGTTTGTGGAAGTAATAATGGGTCTTCGTATGGCAAGGACTTGATCTCCTACTTGAAAGGATATCGGGCGAACTCTTTTATTGAAGGCGCGAGGCAATTGAGCTTGATAACATTCAAGACTATGTTGAGCTTCCAACCTCTTCTCATCAAGAGCCTCCAACTCTTCTAATCTAAGTCAAGTATTTTCTTCATCAGTGATCTCTTCTTGAATAGCCAGTCGTAATGAAGGTATTTGACGCTCAAGCGGTAAGACGACTTCGACTCCATAAATGAGTGAATAAGGAGTTGCTTGTGTTGGCGTGCGGTGAGTCGTCCTATATGCCCATAGAGCCTCTTCCATATGGTCATTCCAATCTCGTTTAGATTTGTATATGACTTTTTTTAGCAAGTTGAATAGAGTTTTGTTGAATGCCTCAGCTAGACCATTGGTGGCGGCGTTGTACATCGAAGAGTTATGTTGCTTGAAGCCAAAGAGATCACAAATCTTGTTCATCAACCTATTATCAAATGGTTTTCCATTATCCATTATTATGTAATGAGGAATGCTAAAGTGATAGATTATGTTTACTCGGATGAAACTTGCAACATTTTCCTTCTTTACCTCCTTAAGAGCAACGACTTCAGCCTATTTTGAGAAGTAGTCAGTTGCAGCCAAGATGTATAGGTTCCCAATAGAGGACTTTGGCAGTGGTCAAACAACATCCAATTCCCAAGTGTCAAATGGCCTGGATTCAACAGTCGGGTGCAACACTTCAGGAGGTTGATGAATAAAATTTGCATGGAATTGACACCTTGCATTTTCGAGCATAGTCCAAGCAATCGTTTACCATCGTTGGCCAATAATAGCCCATCATTTTTATATGGAAGTGGAGCTTTGGTCCAGACTGGTGCGACCCATATACCCCAGAATGTGCCTCTTTCAAATCTTGGTGTGCTTCTTCTTCCCCTAATACCCATTTTTGGTAGACAGTAACTTGCGCTTGATCAGGCAGGATTAATGATGAAGCTAGGGAAGCTAAATCATCAGCCTTCTTATTTTCTTTCCTTGGCACATGCTAAATAGTCACATCACCGAGCCACCCTATTAACTTTTTAGCGTAATCATGATATGGGCGTAGTTCAGGCTTCTTGACCTCGTAACTACCTAGAAGCTGATTGACCACTAACTGAGAGTCACCAAAGACTTGCAATTAGAACTGCTTCATTTCGACAGCCATTTCAAGCCCAAGTATTAGTGCTTGATACTCAGCAACGTTGTTAGAGCAGAGTTGCATCAACGTAAATGAGTAGGGCAGAACTTCACCTTGAGAAGTGACAAATACTACACCAGCACCAGCTCTTCCACGATGCGCAGCACCATCAAAGTACATCTTCCATGGAGGTTGAACTTCAACGATCATTGCGTCATCATCATGTAGTTCGTCAGTTAGCTTCCAGTCATCAGGTATCAGATCATCTTCCAAGAAGTCTGCCAATGCTTGTCCTTTTACAGCCTTTTGAGGGATGTAAAAAATCTCGAATTGTTGAAATTGGAGGTACCATCTCGCTAGTAGATCACTAAGAACAGGTTTTGACATCACGAACTTGATGGGATTTGCTTTAGAAACAAGACGGACAACATGAGCTTGAAAATCGTGCTTCAACTTTTGAATTGAGAATACTAGCGCCAAACACAACTTTTCAATTGGCGAATAATTCATCTCGTTTGGTGTCATCATCCTGCTCAACTAGTAAAAAGAGTTTTCTTTCCCCTCACTATTTTCTTAGGCCAATAGTGCTCCAACAGACCTTTCTTGCACCGCAATGTATAGTATCAATGGCTATCCAGATATAGGAGCTGCTAACACTGGAGGCTTCATCAAGTAAGTTTTGATACTTTCAAAGGCATTGCTACAAGCTTGGTCCCACTTGAAAGGAACACCTTTTGTTTATGAGGCGACTAAATGGTTGGCACCTTCCAGCTAGGTTCGAGATGAATTTTTTAAGGTATGCTAGCTTTCCTTGTAGATTTTTCAATTCATGAATATCCCGAGGCTCAAGCATTTTCAAAATGGCACCCACTTTGGCTTGATTAATTTCGATCCCTCGATATCGAACAATGAAACCAAGGAACTTTCCAGAAGTAACTCCAAAGGCTCATTTCAATGAATTCATCCTAAGTTGGTACTGTTGATACCAATTTTCCCAAAATATTTTTAAAATTGCATATGTACCTTCAAAATCATACATTAACAACGATTGGTATTTTTTCATAATTTTCCTATATTTTGTCTAATTTATCTAGCATTTTATTTCCAATAACTAATTACAAAATCGCGTCACAAATTATTTCAAAGGCATTTTTTGATTTAATTCATTGTTTGTGGTCCTAATAAGATCAAATTATTTCATAATTAACCAAATTGGCATCTTTTGGATATAGTTGCAATAGCTTTGCAATTATAGACAAAGCATGTAATTTTATACTATGTTATTTACCAGAAATTTGCCTCTTATATTCTTAAATATAAAATTATCATTTTAAAGTTATTTCCATGCATATGATTCATTTTTATAATTAGTAATTACTTTATAAAACTATTTTAATTAAACTATCTGGGTATTTAACAAATAATCCATGCCTATTTCAATTTTAGCCTAAATTGGTTAATCACTCCCTATTAGACCAGACCCAAACCTGACTAAATCAATCCCAAATACCCCAATCCCAAATCCATTAATCCCCCGACCCAATGTCTTGTTTAATCTGGACCGTTGATCAATTTTTGATCAACGGACCAGATCCTCCTTTCCATAATTAACCTAATAGTCTATCCCCCCCCCCAAAACCCTCATTCTCTCATTTCTCCTCTCACACTCCGTCGTCATCTCCTCTCTTCTTCTCTCAAACGCTCTCTGCCCTAACCCTAATTCCCCCTCGCCGGTGCTCTCATGCCGTCGACTATGTGGACTTACCACCATCCTCCAGCCTTAATGGCTCTCCTGTGCTGGGATTCTTGCCTTCTTTGAGGTCCTCAAGGGACCACTGGCCATTCCACTCACCCCTGGGCCTGTGCTCACCATTCTCAGGCCACCATGGCTCGATCGAGTAAGATCTTTTCTTTTTCTGGCTAAACCTATGGGTTTCTAAGCCGGTCTCTCTATTTCTGGGTTATTTTCTAGAAAACCCTAACCTCTTCTATTGTACCTCTTAGATCTATAACAGATCTGGGGTCTTTCTGAGCTATTTTCGTTTGTATCGTGAAAAACCTTTCGATTTCTCAAAGCGTCGCTTTATTTTTCCATTAAGGTTTCCGGAACTTTTCTTCAAAATATATTTCTGGTCCTTTAATGTTGTTCTCTGATGTTTAAAATGACCTTTTGTTAAAATTTCTTTTTAGTCATAACTTGTTATCATAAAACCTTAGTTTTAACACTTGTTATAATTCTGAGTCCGTCTTTGGTAATATGTTCGTGTGCTTGTTTCTCATGAACACTCTGAGTTTCTGTGATTTTACCCTATTATGTTCAGTAGGGTTTCTGATTCTTGCTTCTTCCGCTTATATTATGTTTATTCTGTTAATTCCTCTAATCAGTTCTATCTTCTCTAGTTGAATCCCTGATTCTATATGATTCTTACTTTACTATGTTTCTGATTTTTCTTCTTCTTGCCTATTATGTGGTTATTCCATTTTTTCATAGAAATTTTGTGTTAATTCTCCCCTTAATCAGTACATTTCCTATTTGAATCCCTAATTTTCTGTGATTACCACCTTTTACTGATTTCCTGTGATGATATCTTTTACTGATTTCCGACCTCTAAGTTATTTTCTCGCCTTATTTTATGGTTGACTATACTGTTAATTGATTCTTATGATATTTCCTTAATTAGAACCTTATGTACCTAGTCCTAATTACCTGTTATGTACTTGCACTGTTTGAATTGATTCCTTATCTGTTATGCTCCAGTTACACATTGATTTCTTTCCTTATTTATTACTCGTTCTTACCGTTTGAAGTTAACTCACTTAATCAAGGCAGTACTTGCACTAATTTTGCACTAATTGGTTCTGAGTTCCATAATTTACTCCCTAGTTGTGATTCTTACCTTATTCTACCTATTTTCAAACTACTATATATATATATATATATATGCTCTATCATTCACCAACCAACAGAATCCACTCAACACACACACGAACACATTTGGTTCAAAAACTATCTCTCACACTCAAAGCTTTCTGCTCTCTTTCTGTGTCACTTACTATTATTCTAAGTTAGTCGGCTGCAATCCAAGGCTAACTGTTGTGCTCTCCTGTCCATTCACTTTTGTGTTTACTGTCTCTTTACTAGTATGTTCTGATTTTCAATTCAAGTCCCGAAACCAATATGTTTCTTTTTACTGCTTCAAATTATCATGTTCCTAATCTGTTTCTATCTATTATTTTATTTTTCAACATGTAATTGACCTCCTTGCATCATTGCTTCATCTAGTATGCTAGTTATATCTTAACTCTTTAGGGTTAGCATGTTCTTATAAACTTGTAATCTAACTTAATGTGACTCAACTCTGTTCTAATGCTTGTGTACCGGTTGCCTAGTTCTGGTATGCACCTATTGATTTGTTATCCTAAGTTGTCTTGATGCTTTGATCAATCATGTTTAGTACGAAATCCTATACTATACTATCTCCCAACCCCATGAATCCCCTAGAGCACTTCTGATTCTGTGGCTTTGTTTTAATTAGCACTCCTGAATCTATGTCTTACTATTTGCACTGATTGCCAAGGACCATTGTCTGTTATGTGTTCACCGTACAAGCTCTACTTGTCCTCAATCCCCAGTTATCCCTGTGTGACGGTTTGTTCTCTGAGTATTGTTGAACTTGTTTGACTGACCTGCTGTTTGTTTAAATTACACAACTGTTTTCAAAAGCTGTTTTACTAAAAAATTCTCCTATTTTATAAAACTACTTCAACTGGGTCTCTTTTTCGCTTCCTGTTAAACCTTTTCAAAACTATGTCAAGCACTCTCACTCTACTCTTAGGTCCTTAAGTTCCGCCAGTGTATGACTGCCTTGGGATTCCTGTAATATCCCTATGAACTCTGATGAATTGGGGTTGGTACTTCCACACTGCACTTACTCAATTATAGTTGTGAAATCTGGGTGTGAGCACTGCCCGAGATCCCTTGAGGTCTTTAGGGAACTCTGACACACCCGGATATGAGAAAGGCTATGAAACATTTGGGCATTTTAGGTTCTGAGAATCTGGGTCTGTTTTCAGGCTCCCTATAGTGTAACTTCTTATTTTTCTTTATCTATTTATGCAATTCATTCACATTGGTTTGTAATAATTGTTGTAAACAAATATTGGGGATTGATAGTGAAAAGGGAAGGGTGGCCATGTCTGTTGTCGATATCAATGGGGTAGAAACCATGCCTTAGGCTTACATTTCTATGTGCGCATTAGAATCCATGTTTAGGACCAATACATTCTAAGCATGTCATGCATTAGATATCATGTTCTTAGGTTTACCTTTTCAGCATCTCATTTGACATTGTTTTCATCACTTAGAAATCCTGCTTCTAGGCTAAATAACAACATTAACATGAAAACTGTTGCTACTTCATATTCTAAAATCATGCTGTAATGTTCTGTGCATCTAGAAATCATACTTTTTTTTAGGAATTTTGCATATAAATCATTCTGCATCTTATAATGTTCATACTAGATACCCTGTTTTAGGATCTCACTAAGTCACACCTAGCTAAACTACTGATGCATGAAAATGGGACACAAGACATTCTCACATATGATTATCCTGTGTTAGTAAAATTGGTAATAATCCATGTGTCTTTGCAACACTTAGAACAACAAGCTTTAGGTATAAGAGCTTCCCAATAGTTTCTTTAACAATTCCCCCCCACACCTAGGCAAGCCTTAGGTAACCAACCTTTATACAACTGAAAAACTGTTGCTTTTGTGTTTACTGCTTAATGGTTACCAAGCTTAAAATCAGTAGGCAAACTGATTAGGGCCCCTGCTTCTGGTTTTATAAAATAAAACTGCATATCTTCTGTGTTTTGATATTCACTTAGACATCATGTTTTAGGATCCTGTCTAATAATACTACTCTTGTTTTTGTTTGAGTCGTGCTGTTTACGTGCATTATATGTGGAGGTAAATCTGAGCCTCTTAATTGCTCTTTCCTGCCTTTATCTGCTAAAGTCCTATTTGTTCTTGTATGTCGCCTAATATTTTCTCCTTTTAAACCTTAGGGGTCTTTCTAGAACTGCCTATAGGTAGAGGTCCTAATCTCCTCTAGGACCATTAAGAAGGGACGGGTAACAACACGCATAGAGGTCGTTAAATAAACTCTCTTAATAACCACTAAGGGGTGGGAAAGGGTAGACATGGATATGATGACCTATGAACGTGTAGCCCCTCATTGAGGAGTGATTACTGGGCATTGCATGGATATGATCCTATAGGATAAACAACCTAGGACCCCCTATCTTTAGCACATATGTGTGCTTAGACTACGAATCTTCTCAAAACCTTTATTTGTTTACCTATGTGCTTTTATTTCTTATGTGCTACCTATTTTAAAATTCACAAAGATAGTTTGGCCGGGAACCACAGTTGTGGACTTCGAGGGGTGCCTAACACCTTCCCCTTGAAGTAATTTCAAGCCCTTACCCTATCTCAGGTTATCCAATCTGTGTTTGTAAATGACCCTTAGTAGGTGCCCTAACGCACCTTAATTCGTTAGGTGGCGACTCTTCAATTCCTTATCCCTTTCCCAAAAGGAAACGAGTTGTCCCAATAATGTCGAATACCCAGACCGATCCGAAAGGAGAGAGAGAAGAGAGGGGGCCGCGACAACATGGCGACTCTGCTGGGGATATATCTAGGCTTTTACCTTTTCAAACTGCTTTGTGAACTTGTCTTTACTTTGTTAATACTTGCGACCTTTCCCTTTCCCCCTTTATGTGCAATTAATTGTTTATCTCTTTCAAGTACTTGTTCTTTTCAAAATCAAAACTGACATGTTTCTTTTGTTTTCCTTTGTAATTGCTTTTCAATCATAATTGTTGTACTTACCGCTTTCATAACGTGCAAATACATGACAACATGCTTTTATTGCTCATTTATTGTTGCATACTCATGCTCAACATCATATTCCACTCGTGCCTATACAAATCCTATAGCAACGTTTGATGAGTGGTTGCACCCTTCCATTTTATATCACCCCTAAATTCGAAAAGGCTTATTTGCGGTAAAACTAGTCGATCAGCGGTGCAGTCAACGGTTTCGTGCCTTTCCCCCTCAAGTTGTCTGCTTGAGGGTACTAGTTTAAGACCCCATAGAAACCTTACTCTGTTATACTGTGCATGCATCATGGTAAAACCTATATGGGTTAATGTGTTGTCCACACAATAACCCTTTAAGACAGCCTTGTCCAAGTCCATCGGGGTTTTCATAATCCCAACTGACACAATTACGTTCTGTGCATTTATTTGGAGAACTAAATGCTTGTATGTTAATCATAAGTGTATAAATAGTCAAGTCTAGTGGGAGTAAGGGTCTAACCTTGTCTATTTTGCAGAAAATGAGGCATTAAGTCCCAGGTTCGACACGGTCCAAAGAATACCACCACTGTTGCTGGATTGGTGGGAAGACCTTTCGCCAAGTGAAAAAGATACCTGTTGTTGAGCGTGCATGACCTGGGGAACCTGATCAACATAGCCAAGAAGATCAAGCCTGGGGAAGGTCCTTCTGGGACCAAGTAGATTAGATTTACCTGCTTTTTCAAATGTAATAAGTCCAAGCGCCATTAGTGGCTTATATTATCCAGTGTCGTTTTAGATTTATCTACTTTTACATTAATGAAATGAGGCAATTATTGGCATCTAAGTTCTCCAAATCAACTTGTCGCTAGGCCTACCTCGAGCACAACGAGGCTCCCCAAATTAGGACACGCTTATATATCCCTACAATGTGTGTTTAAATACCGCACTCATGATCCTCACTGACTTGACTACCTTTTGTTTTTGCTTTTGTTTTCTTTCTTTTATTCCCCTCCCCAAAGGTTAGTTCGTGCATTCTGGCATCATCATCATGTCACACAAGATCCAGGGCCCGACGAGTCCCGGGGTAGCAAGGTTGAACAGCGTTATTTACTTCAATTTTTGCTAATGATTTCCTTTTTCGCATTTTTTTTGTTTTCCAATAAAATCCCGGTGTTCCAAAATATTTGTTTAAATTATCAAAATCGCTTTTACATTTCAACGAATCTATATTTATTTATTATCATTTCTCTCATTATTTTATCTATACAACATTACTATTCCCTGTCTTGATGAACCAATGACTGTGACATAGAATGAGACAACACAACAAAAGGACAGTGATTCAGAAGAAGAGGATATCATACCCGATGAAATTATCAGAGAAGTTGAGGATTTTAAAAACAGACCTAAGTCCAATCTGGACGAAACCGAGATAATCAACCTGGGAGATTCAGAAACTGTCAAAGAAACTCGCATCAGCATCATTTATCGCCATCAGAGAAAGTGGAATACACACAATTTTTGAAAGAATATGAAGACATATTTGCATGGTCGTACGATGACATGACTATTCTAAGTACGTCCATTGTGGCTCACAAGATGCCGACCAATCCAATGTGCCCGTCGGTAAAGCAAAAGCTCAGAAAGTTCAAGCCTGATATGAGTCTGAAAATCAAAGAGGAAGTTACCAAGAAAATCAACGCCAAGGTTCTTAGGGTAGTTGAATATCCGATATGGTTATCCAACATCGTGCCAGTGCCCAAGAAATATGGAAAGGTCAGGGTTTGTGTCGACTACAGGGATCTTAACTGGACCAGCCCGAAGGATGATTTCCCACTCCCGAACATACACATCCTGATTGACAATTGCACCAAGCATGAGCTTCAGTCGTTCGTGGATTGCTTTGCTGGTTACCATCAGATTTGGATGGACGAGGAAGATGCTGAGAAAACGACTTTCATTACGCCTTGGGGAGTCTACTGTTATAAGATTATGCCATTTGGCCTAAAGAATACTGGGGCCACCTATATGAGAGCTATGACCACTATCTTCCATGACATGATACAAAAAGAAATCGAGGTGTATGTGGATGACGTCATCATCAAGTCCAAAAGATCCACCAACCATACAACAGATTTGAGAAAGTTCTTCAACAGGCTGCGAAAGTACAACTTGAAATTAAACCCCACGAAGTGTGCGTTCGGGGTTCCTTCTGGGAAATTGCTTGGGTTCATCGTCAGCCGCCGCGGGATAGAATTGGATCCATCCAAGAGTTACCACTGCCAAAGAACAAGAAAGATGTGATGAGTTTCTTGGGACGCCTTAACTACATCAACCGATTCATAGCCCAGTCCACGGTTATATGTGAACCAATCTTCAAGATGCTAAAGAAAGATGATGCGACCAAATGGACCGAGGATTGTCAGAAAGCTTTCGACAGAATCAAGGAATACTTGCCAACACCACCAGTTTTGGTCCCGCCAGATCTAGGTAGACCCGTGCTACTCTACCTTGCGGTATTAGATGAAGCTTTCAGCTGCGTTCTGGGGCAGCATGACGAGACAGGAAGAAAGGAACATGCTGTTTATTACCTGAGTAAGAAGTTCACTCCATATGAGGCAAGGTATTCTCTACTGGAACATACCTGTTGTGCTCTGACCTGGGTAGCCCAGAAGCTGAGGCATTACTTCTGTGCCTACACAACATATCTCATATCAAGGATGAATCCCTTGA
Source organism: Nicotiana paniculata (assembly GCA_005239505.1). Classification (NCBI taxonomy): domain Eukaryota; kingdom Viridiplantae; phylum Streptophyta; class Magnoliopsida; order Solanales; family Solanaceae; genus Nicotiana; species Nicotiana paniculata. The sequence goes on from ML367726.1 coordinate 14,746, forward strand.
AGTATATCTTTCAGAAGACCATGCCCACTGGCAAGTTGGCCAAATGGAAAATCATACTGAGTGAGTTCGACATCGTCTATGTGACTCAGAAAGCGGTCAAGGGGCAAGCATTGGCAGATCATCTTGCAGAGAATCCTGTGGGAGGAGAATATGAACCCCTGAAATGTATTTTTTCCGATGAAGAAGTGTCATTCATAGGAGAAGACATTGCAGAATCCTATGACGGTTGGAGAATTTTCGACGGAGCAGCCAATTTCAAAGGAGTCGACATTGGAGCTGTCCTGATATCTGAAACATGTCAACATTACCCGGTATCTGCCAAACTCATATTTCCCTGCACCAACAATATGGCGGAATTTGAAGCATGCATCTTAGGGCTCAATATGGTTGTTGACATGAATATCTAGGAGTTGTTAGTAATTGGTGACTCAGATCTGCTAATACACCAAGTACAAGGAGAATGGGCTACCAAGAATTCCAAGATACTACCGTATCTGCACCATATGTAGGAATTGAGAAAGAGGTTCACGAAGACAGAATTTCGGCACGTCCCCAGAATTCAGAACGAGTTTGTCGATGCATTGGCCACTCTATCATCCATGATACAACACCCAGATAAGAACTTCATTGATCCTATTCCAGTGAAGATCCATAACCAGCCGGCATATTATGCCCATGTTGAATAAGAAGCATACAGAAGACCATGGTTCCACGACATCAGGGAATACTTGTCAAAGGGAGAGTACCCAGAGCTTGCAAATCACACTCAGAAACACACGCTCCGGAAAGTGTCCAACAATTTCTTTCTCAGCGGAGGAAACCTATACAGGAGAACTCCCGACTTGGGATTATTAAGATGTATCGATGCAAAGAAAATTTCTAGACTACTTGAAGAGATACATGCTGGGACCTGCAGCCCGCATATGAATGGTTCTGTCTTGGCAAAGAAAATATTCAGAGCTGATTACTTCTGGATGACCATGGAAACGGACTGCATCCATGTCACGACTCAATTTTGGAGTCGTGATGGCGCCTGTCGTGGAACCAGGCAAGCCTCCCTTTTTAACTAAGCTAAATTCAATTTCCAGTAAAATTACGAATTTTAAACGAATTTATTGATAATACTAAGAATCTGAAGTTTAAAAATAATATTTGAAAAACTAAATTTAAACCTCCAACCCCGGATCCGGTGTCACTCAGTCATGAGTTACTATAACATAAAGCAAAGAAAAAGAGAAATGGACAACATTGTCTCAAAATAAAGAACAACGAGTAGAATAAGAAAGAGAAGACGAGGTCACGATGGCAACTGCTAACTCGACAACTCCAATAGACACGCTGACCGCTGCTCAATATCCACTACTGGGTCCCGGTGTACCTGAATCTGCACACAAGGTGCAGGGAGTAACGTGAGTACACCAACTCAGAAGTAACGAACCAAAAGTATGGGCTGAGAAGTAGTGACGGACAAAACCTCAAAATTTCACAATAAATAATATACAGAATTTAGACATGCTAACAGTTTATCAGGATGAGTAAATATGTCAAGTATGCCAGTATACTCTATATGCCATCATAAAATATATATATATGAAACCAATATGGATATGCCCATAGTGCTCACAACTCTCCCACAGAAGTCCACTCAGTACTATATATGGCTCTCAGGCCCAGGGAAGTTTTATCCCGGAATATGCATAAACACCGGTGACCGTAGTCACTCCGTACTGAGGAAAAAGGTCAATCCAGACCCCACGGAGAAGATCCATCTCCGGAATACGACACTCGGATAATTTCCATATCCAGGGAAGATCCATCCCTCTCATAACGTCAGCTTCGGACAAGATCCATGCCCAGGGAAGATCCATCCCTCACATAACATCAACTTCGGACAAGATCCATGCCCATGGAAAATCCATCCCTCGATATCAATGCGCTCACTGGGGGTGTAAAGACTTTGGAGGGGCCCTAGTGGCCCAAGAGCCATATCAAGCCAACGAAGGCATGCTTTAAATATTGCTGCAGTGTACAGCCCATTCTCATAACTGTCTCAATAACAGGACCTCGGCCTCACTCAGTCATTACTCTTCAGTCTCACTCACATGGATCACAAATGCCTCCATCAGCCCGAAACAATGATAATTATGCATGTAATTAACAATACTGAGACTGAAATATAAAGTGATATGCTATAACAGGACTGAGTATATGACATCAAATATTCGCAAAATGAGAGCAATATACGACCACTCGGGTCTCAGCATTTCCGGTGTGAAACCTAGCATTTATACTCAACATGATTTCTAACATGTTCACAATTTCCACATTAATAGAAGCACAAATATCATCATGGAATAATCACTAAGCGGTCCCATGGGATAAGCCAGGCCACAAATACTCGATGCACGCCCTCACGCCCGTCACTTGGCATGTGCGTCACCTCAACAATAGTCATAAATCATCTAGCTCGGGGTTTCGAACCCTCAGAACCAAGTTTTAAAATGTTACTTACCTCAAAACTGGCTAAAATACTATTCTGCAGTGCCTTTGCCTCTAAATCCGGCCTCTGAGTGCTCCAAATTTACCAAGTTTAGATTTTTATCATCAAATTATGCTTAAGGAATGAATTCCATTTGAAAAGTACCAAATTTAGCTCAAAACCGACCCCCGGGCGCGCGTCCTTAAACTCAGAAATTTCTATACTAAATTGTTCTTCATCATCTCACGAGTCCGTACATATAAAGAACACTAAAATCGGAGTTCGTTTGACCCCTCAAATAAATCCTCAAAGGTCTCATGATCTCAAGCCCTAAACCTCCTCTTTCTACTGATTTTTCATTAATTAATTGCTAAGATTGTGTTCTATAATCACCCATAAACGAGTTTTAATGATCAAAACACTTACCTCTGTGAAGAACACTGATTTCCCTCTTCAAAAATCACCTCAAGAGCTTCTTCCCGTTCAAAGATGGTGTTAAAAGGTCTAATGGTCGCGGAGGGTTTCAATTTATACTTTCTGCCCAAGGGTTCCGCACCTGCGTCCCATGCCTCGCACCTGCGGTCAAAACAACCGCAACTGCGACTTTTGATTAAACGGCCTAACTCCGCACTAGCGATTGACCTCCCGCACCTGCGGCCTCGCAGGTGCGGCAACTAACTCGAACCTGCGGAATCTTCTCACCCAGCCAATCTTCCACACCTGCATTGCCACGTCCGCTCCTGCATAACCGCACATGTGGCTCCCCATCCGCAGGTGCGAAAACACCAGCACCAGCAACTTCAGCAACAACAATTATGCTCCAAACTCCCCGTTAACCACTCGAAACTATCCCGAGCCCCTCGGGACCCCAACCAAACATACCAACACCTCATATATGATTATTCAAACTTAGTTGCACTCCCGAAAAACTAAAAATAACATCAAAACACCAAAATCACATCAAATTCAAGCCTAAGAACTTTGAAATTTCTAAAATCCTCCAACAATGCCGAAACTATCCAAAACAACTTCGATTGACCTGAAATTTTGCAGACATATCCAAAATGACATTGCAAACCTGTTCCAACTTCTGGAATTCTATTTCGACCTCGATAGCCTATTTTCCCTTGCCGACCGAAAATCACCCAAAACTAACTTTCGCCAATTCAAGCCTAATTCTACACCGGAAATCACAAAAATATTCTGAACACACTCCTAAGTCCCAAATCACCCGTCGAAGCTATCTGAGCCATAAAATCCACATTCCGAGGTTGTTTACCAATAAGTCAACTCTCGGTTGACTTTTCCAACTCTAAGACTATTTTTGAGGACTAAATGGATAAACTCTCACCACAACCATTCCGATTCCGAGCCTACCAACTCTAACACATCAAGAACAGTATAAACCACCTATGACAAGTCAATAACAGTAATTTTTAATGCAAGTGGTACGTAACAACCAACCGGGTCGTTACATTCTCCCCCACTTAAACAAACGTTCGTCCTCGAACGTGCCAAGGGTTGTTTTAAACACCACCAAAATTGTTGTGTAACCTACCATGCACATATTCGGAGGTGATCCCACATCACCCTACCCCATCTAGGTATGATAACACAACATAACTGAAATTTCATTATCAAATCCTGACCCATGAACCTTAGAACTACATTTTCACTTCTAAATCAATTTAAAAGATCAAAATCCCAAAACTATAAACTAAATAAGTCTGAGCACATTGTAACAAGTCATATCAGTAACCCAAGATGAAATACCATGATCCACTGCATGACTCAAGTACTCATGGCGATAACTCCTAATCACAATAGTTGCTTATAACAACCCAATACCGGTAAATAACCTCTTATCAAGAAATTCCCCGCTCTTACACTTTCATATACTGTCAATGATGACAGAAACACGTAGAAACTAACAACCATTTGTCCGATCAGTCAGACATGAAGCTCCCCTTTCCCAAACAGGAATTATAGCAAATTCCTAAGCCGACTCCGACGCTTATCCTTCCAACTATGCTGTAGTCAATTTAGACAATATTAATTCTAGGTCCAATAACCTCTTATGACATGTCACATCAATACAATTCGAAGCCATAACTCGTGCAACTCGCGCACTTAACAACAACATACCAACGTAATCAAACTATATAAAATACTCATTCGAGAGGACTATCCTGACATTAAACATTACCCTCACAACATCATGCTAAAAGCTTGGCACACTTCGTAAAAATCAAAACACATGAATCCAATACCAAAGGTCATACCCCTACATAACTCCGCTAAACTGAGTGATCCCATCGAAATGATAGTCCACATAAAATACTTCAAGGTACCAGTAGATATAATTTACTTCGTCATTTGAAACTGTCAATGCCGCCTAAGAATTTTGACCTTCCTTCCAAAATTGAACCGTGAATTCACACATACAGATCTCGACTCTACACAACGTAACGCATACACCATGCCATCCTATGATAAATATGGAAACTTCATAACCTCTTCCGAGCCACAAGCAACTACGTACCCAACTAGCCAAGAACTTACATTTGATCCCATCTAGAAGCAAAATCACTATACCTTTCATGATCCCCACGCCAGTAGAAAATATACAAATCTAACCATGGTAGAAACCATCAGGAACTAATCGATTCCCACTTGTACAACACCCAACCGTCAGAACTGAATCCTTCTAACTCAACCACGCCACGCAAGTTACCAACACCCAAGAGCATTGCTAGGAAACACATGTAGAAAACTCATTACCTCATAAGTACCCAAAGAACTAATCATATCCCTTACCATGCCGATCCGACCCACTATAAAGATGTCCTATTTATCCAAGTTCCTTCTGACTTACCCTCGAATTGATAATTCTCCTTGTCATAATACTGCAATTCTCAACCTAGATTCACCACACGGGACCCAAGCATAAGACCATACAGTCTAAAGCTCATAAGCCGCTTAATACACTCCAAAATATCTCCAAACTAAACCAATACAACACCTAATAAGGCAACCAACTAATTATTAGCAGACTCCCCCACTTGGCTCAAAGCCATAGATCAAAATAACAATAACCCACAATGCCCATACGTTATAACTGCCATAATACCGCAGTGGGATTCAACTAAATCCTTCGTAAGCTCATACATAACTCAAACCATTAAACATTTCACATCATCTCTAACCAACCCTTTTTTCACAATCAAGCAATATAAACACATCTCACCCTCAAATCACACTCACCACATAGTCATCTAGTCACAGGTCTGGTCCATAAGGACACCAACGGACATTAAGTCCCCAATTATATGTGCTCACACAAACGAAATCTCGGCACCCAAGACACAGACAAAAATCCAACCTCAAGTCCTCCAGACTGGCCCCAAACATGCTAAAATCACATCCCATTCATGGAAGTCACAAGTCGTCGATGCACGACTGATATCGAGCGCTCACATGCGCGTTTGAATACATGAAAGGAGTTCAAAGAATTACACTTCAGGTTAAATCAATGGATTCGCACGACAAGAGTTCGAGAATGTGAGATTTTTCCTAAAGGTTCTGCAGCCTCTCGAAGATAATTACAGACGTGTGTGTACCGATCCGCAAGACTCTACTAAACCTGCTCATGACTAGTGAGACCTATTTAACCTAGCGCTCTGATACCATTTTGTCACGACCCAATTTCGGAGTCGTGATGGCGCCTGTCGTAGAACCAGGCAAGCCTCCCTTTTTAACTAAGCTAAATTCAATTTCCAGTAAAAATATGAATTTTAAACGACTTTATTGATCATATTAAGAATCTGAAGTTTGAAAACAATATTTGAAAATCTAAATTTAAACCTCCAACCCCGGATCCGGTGTCACTCAGTCATGAGCTACTATAACATAAAGCAAAGAAAAGGAGAAATAGACAAGATTGTCTCAAAATAAAGAACAACAGGTAGAATAAGAAAGAGAAGACGAGGTCGCGATAGCCAGCTGCTACCTCGAAAACTCCAATGGAAACGCTGACCGCTGCTCAATATCCACTACCGGGTCTCGGTGTACCTGAATATCCACACAAGGTGCAGGGGGTAACGTGAGTACACCAACTCAGAAGTAACGAACCCAAACTATGGGCTGAGAAGTAGTGACGGACAAAACCTCAAAATTTCACAATAAATAATATGCAGAATTTACATGCTAACAGTTTATCAGGATGAGTAAATATGCCAAGTATGCTAGTATACTCTACATGCCATCATAAAATATATGTATGAAACCGGTATGGATATGCACATAATGCTCAAAGCTCTCCCACAAAAGTCCACTCAGTACTATATATGGCTCTCAGGCCCAGGGAAGTTCCATCCCAGAATATGCATAAACACCGGTGACCGTAGTCACTTCGTATTGAGGAAAAAGGCCAATCCAGCCCCACGGAGAAGATCTATCTCCGGAATACAACACTCAGACAATTTCCATATCCAGGGAAGATCCATCCCTCTCATAACATCAGCTTCGGACAAGATCCATGCCCAAGGAAGATCCATCCCTCTCATAACATCAACTTCGGACAAGATCCACGCCCAAGAAAAATCCATACCTCAATATCAATGCGCTCACTGGGGGTGTAAAGACTCCGGAGAGGCCCTAGTCGCTCAAGCGCCGTATCAAACCAATGAAGGCATGATTTAAATATCGCTGCAGTGTGCAGTCCCTTCTCATAACTGTCTCAATAACAGGCTCTCGGCCTCACTCAGTCATTACTCTTCAGTCTCACTCACATGGATCACAAATGCCTCCATCATCCCGAAACAATGATAAGTATGCATGTAATTAAAAATACTGAGACTAAAATATAAAGTGGTATGCTATACCAGGACTGAGTATATGACATCAAATAATCACAAAATGAGACAACAATATACGACCACTCGGGTCTCAGCATTTTCGGCGTGAAGCCTAGCATTTATACTCAACATGATTTCTAACATGTTCCCAATTACCATAATAATAGAAGCACAGATATCATCATGGAATAATCACTAAGCGGTGCCATGGGATAAGTTAGGCTATAAATACTTGGTGCACGCCCTCACGCCTGTCACTTGGCATGTACGTCACCTCAACAGTAGTCATAAATCATCTAGCTCGGGGTTTCGAACCCTTAGAACCAAGTTTGGAAACGTTACTTACCTCAAAGCTGGCTAAAATACTATTCCGCAGTGCCTTTGCCTCTAAATCCGGCCTCTGAGTGCTCCAAATCTACCAAGTTCAGATTTTTATCATCAAATTACGCTTAAGGAATGAATTCCAATTGAAAAGTACCAAATTTAGCTCAAAACCCGAAATTAGTCAAAACCTGACCCCCAGGCCCGTATCCCCAAACTTAGAGATTTCTATACCAGACTGTTCTTCATCATCTCACGAGTCCGTACATATAAAGAACAATAAAATCAGAGTTTGTTTGACCCCTCAAATAAATCCTTAAAGGTATCATAATCTCAAGCCCTAAATCTCCTCTTTCTACTGATTTTTCATGAATTAATTGCTGAGATTGTGTTCTATAATCACCCATAAACGAGTTTTAATGATCAAAACACTTACCTCTATGAAGAACACTGATTTCTCTCTTCAAAAATCGCCTCAAGAGCTTCTTCCCGTTCAAAGATGGTGTTAAAAGGTCTAATGGTCGCGGAGGGTTTCAATTTATACTTTCTGCCCAGGGGTTCCGCACCTGCGGCCCATGCCTCGCACCTGCATGACCTCACCTGCGGTTAAAATAACCGCACCTACGGCTTTTCATTAAACGGCCTAACTCCGCACCTGCTCCCGCACCTGCTCCCGAACCTACGGCCTCGCAGGTGCGGCAACTAACTCGCACCTGCGGAATCTTCTCACCCAGCAAATCTTCTACACCTGCGGTGCCACATCCTCTCCTGCGTAACCGCACCTGCGGCTCCCCATCCGCAGGTGCGAAAACACCAGCACCAGCAACTTCAGCAACAACAATTATGCTCCAAACTCCCCGTTAACCACCCGAAACCATCCTGAACCCCTCGGCACCCCAACCAAACATACCAACACCTCATATATGATCATTCAAACTTAGTTTCACTCCTGAAACACTAAAAATAACATCAAAACACCAAAATCACATCAAATTCAAGCCTAAGAACTTTGAAATTTCTAAAATCCTCCAACGATGCNCCACTGCCGACCGAAAATCACCAAAAACTAACTTTCGCCAATTCAAGCCTAATTCTACACCGGACATCACAAAAATATTCTGAACACACTCCTAAGTCCCAAATCACCTGCCGAAGCTATCCGAGCCATAAAATACGCATTCCGAGGTTGTTTACCAATAAGTCAACTCTCAGTTGACTTTTCCAACTCTAAGACTATTTTTGAGGACTAAGTGGATAAACTCTCACCACAACCATTCCGATTCCGAGCCTACCAACTCTAACACATCAAGAACAATATAAACCACCTATGACAAGTCAATAACAGTAATGTTTAATGCAAGTTCTACGTAACAACCAATCGGGTCGTTACATTCTCCCTCACTTAAACAAACATTCGTCCTCGAACGTGCCAAGGGTTGTTTCAAACACCACCAAAATTGTTGTGTAACCTACCATGCATATATTGGCAGGTGATCCCATATCAACCTACCCCATCTAGGTCTGATAACACAACATAACTAAAATTTCATTATCAAATCCTGACCTATGAACCTTAGAACTACATTTTCACTTCTAAATCAATTTACAAGATCAAAATCCCACAACTATAAACTAAATAAGTCTGAGCACACTGTAACCAGTCATATCAGTAACCCAAGATGAAATACCATGATCCACTGCATGACTCAAGCACTCGTGGCGATAACTCCTAATCACAATAGTTGCTTATAACAATTCAATACCGGTAAATAACCTCTTATCAAGAAATGCCTCACTCTTACACTTTCATATACTACCGATGATGACAGAAACACGTAGAAAACTAACAACCATTCATCCGATCAGTCAGAAATGAAGCTCCCCCTTCCCAAACAGGAATTATAGAAAATTCCTAAGCCGACTCCCGATACTTATCTTTCCAACTATGCTGTAGACAATTCTGACAATATCCATTCTAGGTCTAATGACATCTTCTGACATGACACATCAATACAATTCGAAGCCATAACCCGTGCAACTCGCGCACTCAACAACAACATACTTACGTAATCAAATTATATAACAGACTCACACGAGAGGACTATCCTACCATTAACAATTACCCTCACAACATCATGCTAAAAGCCTGGCACACATCGTAAAAATCAGAACACACGAATCCAATACCAAAGGTCATACCCCTACACAACTCCGCTACATTGAGTGATCCCATCGAAACGTTAGTCCACATGAAATACTTCAAGCCACCAGTAGATATCATTTACTTAGTCATTTGAAACTGCCAATGCCGCCTAAGAATTTTGACCTTCCTTCCATAACTGAACCGTGAATTCACACATACAGATCTCGACTCTACACACCGTAACGCATACACCATGCCATCCTATGATAAATATGGAAACTTCATAACCCCTTCCGAGCCATAAGAAACTACGTACCCAACTAGCCAAGAACTTACATTTGATCCCATCTAGAAGCAAAATCACTATACCTCTCATGCTCCCCACGCCAGTAGAAAATACACATCTCTAACCATGGTAGAAACCATCAGGAACTATTCGAATCCCACTTGTACAACACCCAACCGTCAGAACTGAATCCTTCTAGCTCAACCACACTACGCAAGTCACCAACACCCAAGAGCATTGCTAGGAAACACATGTAGAAAACTCATTACCTCATAAGTACCCAAAGAACTAATCATATCCCTTACCATACCGATCCGACCCACTATAAAGATCTCCTATTTATCCAAGTTCCTTCTGACTTACCCTCGAATTGATAATTCTCCTTGTCATAATACTGCAATTCTTAACCTAGATTCGCCACACGAGACCCAAGAATAAGACCATATAGTCTAAAGCTCATACGCCGCTGAATACTCTCCCAAATATCCCCAAACTAAACCAATACAACACCTAATCGGGAAACCAACTAATCATTAGCAGACTCCCCCACTTGGCTCAAAGCCATAGATTAAAACAACAATAACCCAAAATGCCCATACGCCATCACTGCCACAATACCGCAGTAGGATTCAACTAAATCCTTCACAAGCTCATACATAACTCAAACCATTAAACATCCCACATCATCTCCAACCAATCCTTTTTGTCACAATCAAGCAATATAACCACATCTCACCCTCAAATCACACTCACCACATAGTCATCTACTCACCAGGTCTCGTCCATAAGGACACCAACAGACATATAAGTCCCCAGTTACATGTGCTCACACAAATGAAATCTCGGCACCCAAGCCACAGATAAAAATCCGGCCTCAAGTCCTCCATACTGGCCACAAACATGCTACAATCACATCCCATTCATGGAAGTCACAAGCCATTGATGCACGACTGATACCGAGCGCTCACGTGCGTGTTTGAATACATGAAAGGAGTTCAAAGAATTACACTTCAGGTTGAATCAATGGATTCGCACGACAAGAGTTCGAGAATGTGAGATTTTTTCTAAAGGTTATGCAGCCTCTCGAAGATAAGTACAGACATCTCAGTACCGATCAACAAGACTCTACTAAACTCTCTTATGACTGGTGAGACCTATTTAACCTAGCGCTCTGATACCATCTTGTCATGACCCAATTTCGGAGTCTTGATGGCGTCGGTCGTAGAACCAGACAAGCCTCCCTTTTTAACTAAGCTAAATTCAATTTCCAGTAAAAATATGATTTTTAAACGAATTTATTGATAATACTAAGAATCTGAAGTTTAAAAATAATATTTGAAAAACTAAATTTAAACCTCTAACCCCGGATCCGATGTCACTCAGTCATGAGATACTATAACATAAAGCAAAGAAAAGGAGAAATGGACAACATTGTCTAAAAATAAAGAACAACAGGTAGAATAAGAAAGAGAAGACGAGGTCGCGATCGCCAGCTGCTACCTCGACAACTCCAATAGAAATGCTGACCGCTGCTCAATATCCATTACCGGGTCCCGGTGTACCTGGATCTGCACACAAGGTGTAGGGGGTAACGTGAGTACACCAACTCAGAAGTAACGAACCCAAACTATGGGCTGAGAAGTAGTGACGGACAAAACCTCAAAATTTCACAATAAATAATATACAAAATTTAGACATGCTAACAGCTTATCAGGATGAGTAAATATGCCAGGTATGCCAGTATACTCTACATGCCATCATAAAATATATGTATGAAACCAGTATGGATATGCACATAGTGCTCACAGCTCTCCATCAGAAGTCCACTCAGTACTATATATGGCTCTTAGGCTCAAGGAAGTTCCATCCCGGAATATGCATAAACAACGGTGACCGTAGTCATTCCGTACTGAGGAAAAAGGTCAATCCAACCCCCACGGAGAAGATTCATCTCCGGAATACAACACTCGGACAATTTCCATATCCAGGGAAGATCCATTCCTCTCATAACATCAGCTTCGGACAAGATCCATGCCCAGGGAAGATCCATCCCTCACATAACATCAACTTCGGAAAAAATCCATGCCCAGGGAAAATCCATCCCTCAATATCAATGCGCTCACTGGGGGTATAAAGACTGCGGAGGGGCCCTAGTGGCCCAAGCGCCATATCAAGCAAACGAAGGCATGATTTAAATATCGCTGCAGTGTGCAGTCCATTCTCATAACTGTCTTAATAACAGGCTCTCGGCCTCACTCACTCATTACTCTTCAGTCTCACTCACATGGATCACAAATGCCTCCATCAGCCCGAAACAATGATAAGTATGCATGTAATTAACATTACTGAGACTGAAATATGAAGTGATATGCTATAACAGGACTGAGTATATGACATCAAATAATCACAAAATGAGACAGCAATATACGACCACTCGGGTCTCAGCATTTCCGGCGTGAAGCCTAGCATTTATACTTAACATGATTTCTAACATGTTCACAATTACCACATTAATAGAAGCACAGATATCATCATGGAATAATCACTAAGTGGTGCCATTGGATAAGCCAGGCCACAAATACTCGGTGCACGCCCTCACTCCTGTCACTTGGCATGTGCGTCACCTCAACAATAGTCATAAATGATCTAGCTCGGGGTTTCGAACCCTCAGAACCAAGTTTGGAAACGTTACTTACCTCAAAACTGGCTAAATTACTATTCCACAGTGCCTTTGCCTCTAAATCTGGCCTCTGAGTGCTCCAAATCTACCAAGTTCAGATTTTTATCATCAAATTATGCTTAAGGAATGAATTCCAATTGAAAAGTACCAAATTTAGCTCAAAACCCCAAATTAGTCAAAACTCGACCCCCGGGCGCGCGTCCTGAAACTTAAAAATTTCTATATCAAGCTGTTATTCATCATCTCACGAGTCCGTACATATAAAGAACACTAAAATCGGAGTTCGTTTGACCTCTCAAATAAATCCTTAAAGGTCTCATAATCTCAAGTCCTAAACCTCCTCTTTCTACTGATTTTTCATGTATTAATTGTTGAGATTGTGTTCTATAATCACCCATAAACGAGTTATTATGATCAAAACACTTACCTCTATGAAGAACACTGATTTCCCTATTCAAAAATCGCCTCAAGAGCTTCTTCCCGTTCAAAGATGGTGTTAAAAGGTCTAATGGTCGCAGAGGGTTTCAATTTATACTTTATGCCCAGGGGTTCCGCACCTGTGGCCCATGCCTCGCACCTGCGGTCAAAACAACCGCACCTGCGAGTTTTCATTAAACGGCCTAACTTCGCACCTACGATCGACATCCCGCACCTGCGGCCTCGCAGGTGCAGCAACTAACTCGCACCTGTGGAATCTTCTCACCCAGCCAATATTCCGCACCTGCGGTGCCACGTCCGCTCCTACGTAACCGCACCTGCGACTCCCCATCCGCAGGTGCAAAAACACCAGCACCAGCAACTTCAGCAACAACAATTATGCTCCAAACTTCCTGTTAACCACCTGAAACCATCCCGAGCCCCTCGGGACCCCAACCAAACATACCAACACCTCATATATGATCATTCAAACTTAGTTGCACTCCCGAAACACTAAAAATATCATCAAAACACCAAAATCACATCATATTCAAGCTTAAGAACTTTGAAATTTCTAAAATCCTCCAACGATGCCGAAACTATCCAAAACAACTCTGATTGACCTGAAATTTTGCAGACATATCCAAAATGACATTACGAACCTGTTGCAACTTCCGGAGTTCCATTCCGACCCCGATAGTCTATTTTTCACTGCCGACCGGAAATCACCAAAAACTAACTTTCGCCAATTCAAGCCTAATTCTACACCGGACATCACAAAAATATTCTGAACACACTCCTAAGTCCCAAATCACCTACCGAAGCTATCCGAGCCATAAAATCTGCATTCCGAGGTCGTTTATCAATAAGTCAACTCTTAGTTGAATTTTCCAACTCTAAGGCTATTTTTAAGGACTAAGTGGCTAAACTCTCACCACAACCATTCTGATTCCGAGCCTACCAACTCTAACACATCAAGAATAGTATAACCCACCTATGACAAGTCAATAACATTAATTTTTAATGCAAGTTCTACGTAACGACCAACCGGGTCGTTACAATCCAATATGCCCGGAAATGGTACCGATGTCAGGTACATGCAGATATGATAAAGGTACCCAAAAATGAGCTCAATGCAACAAGCTTTCCTTGGCCATTCGCTGCCTGTGGAATGGACGTCATTGGAACGATAGAGCCTACCGCCTCAAATAGACACAGATTCATCTTAGTATATATTGATTATTTCACCAAATTGGCTGAAGCGGCATCTTACAAAGCAGTGACTAAGAAAGTCGTGGCAAACTTTGTCTGCGACCGTATCATTTATTGGTTCGGGGTTCTAGAGTCAATCATCACCGACAACGGCTCCATCTCAACAGTGATATGATGAAATCCATGTGCGAGACTTTCAAAATCAAGCACAAGAATTCCACAGCCTATAGACCACAGATGACTGGAGTCGTGGAAGCCGCCAACAAGAACATCAAAAAGATATTGAGAAAGATGATAGAAAAGCACAAACAGTGGAATGAAAAGTTATCATTCTCCTTATTGGGATACCGCACCACAGTCCGCACATCAACCGGGGCAACTCCTTATTTACTGGTTTATGGTACGGAAGTTGTTATTCATGCCGAGGTGGAGATCCCTTCCTCAAGAATCATACAAGAAGCTGAGCTCAGTGACGCGGAATGGATTAAAGGTCGGTACGAGCAGTTGGCCCTCATAGATGGGAAAAGGATGAATGCAATATGTCACGGTCAACTTTATTAGAATAGAATGTCCAGAGCCTTCAACAAGAGAGTCAAGCCAAGACAGTTCACAACAGGGAAGCTGGTGTTAAAAAAGATCTTTTCACATCAAGATGAAGCCAAAGGGAAATTTTCTCCCAACTGGCAAGGTCCATATATGGTTCACCGAGGAGCCCTCAGTGCAGAAATGGACGGAGAAGTCTGTCTAAAGCCAATCAATTCAGATGCAGTCAAACGATATTATGTGTAACTTTCTATGTTTTTCTTCAATGATGTAAATTGAACTACGCCTAACCTGATTCCCATTTAAGAGGGGATATGTAGGCAGCCCTATGGGTTCGGTCATAATTCAATAAAAATCTCATTTCCCCTCGCAATTGGAAACTGGGGCAGAATTTTGAGAAGGACCCTCAAAATTCTGAAGCAAGTTCAGCCATCACAGCATGTACAACGGTTAGAATCATCAACCATCTAACTGGGGCAGAATTTTGAGGAGGACCCTCAAAATTCCGTAGCATGAGTGGGTGCAATGTCTTGAACCATGTCACAGTCGTCGGTTCATCTAAATTTCTCAAAATATATTTTTACTTTGTCTTTATAAAATCATGCACGTTTTCAAAATATAGCCCTGTTTAGAAAAAGCTACCCGATGACATAAATAGGAACATCAGACCAAGCAAAACGATGCAAGCAAAGCCAGCGGGGATACGAACCAACCTTCCCCATCTACAGAACTCATGATTTTTCTTTGGATGCAGAACAAACAGGTTTCAAAGTCGCAAACTTCAATACAACCACAAATGCAAAGTTTACTATCAGTACAAAAGAACGAACATGATCCATAGTCACAGTTCTCACAACAATCGCAATACCACAACCTATTACCAGCTAAGAAATCCTACTAGCATTCGCTATTTGTTCCTTTGCATAGGGCCAAGCCCTGCCTTCATCTTGCACGGGACTAAGCTCTCCCACATTTTGCATGAGGTTAAGCTCTACCTCCATTTGCATAAGGTTAATCGTCTGCCTTCCGTCTGCATAAGGCTAAGCTCTGCCTTCATTTGCATGAGACTAAGCTCTGTCTCCATATTTCACAAGGCTAATCTCTGCCTTCATTTGCATAAGGCTAATCTACCTTCCATTTGCATAAGGCTAATCCCCTGCCTTCCCTTGCATAAGGCTAATCTCTGCCTTCCATTTTGCATAAGGCTAACGGCTGCCTTCCTATCTGCATGAGGCTAAGCTCCTCCTCCAATTTACTTTTTCACAGAGACTAAGCATTGTCTCTCAAGCATTATCTACTTCGCTTCTCTTTCAGGCTAAGCTATGCCCTTCAATTCGCAAGACTAAGCTCTGTCTTGTCAGCATTATATTATTGAATATAATGGGCTGAAATATCGCCAACCTGTCCAAAGGCGTCATAGTTTAATGACATCATCCTCATAGCCGGAAGACACCATGTCATGGCCTGAGGATCTCTCTCAATTTGCATATCATTATTCAAAGGCATCATAGTTCGGAGGCACCATCTGCAAGGCCCGAGAACATCATTTCATGGCCTACGAATCTCTCATCAAGCCATTCATGGCCCAGAACATCATGGTCTAAGGACGTCATCCCTAACCGTCCAAATACAACTTTCATAGTCCAACGGGAACCTGCATCATGTTTAAATTTATGCATACTATATGCGTGTATTGCTTTTATTTGCAGGTAACCCGGCAAGCAACAACTATCCCAACAGGAGCAATCCTGCTCCAGTTCTCCCAAACGTATCAAACTCGATATCCCGCAAGCCGTTCATTTGCTCATCCCTAGACGTTGTGTCCACTCATGCGATATACTTCGCCGATGAATCCGGAACAACATACGTTCTGATTCCTATAAAACCAGGGATATGTAGGTAGCTCAAAGTCGGAGCGCGGCCTAAACCTCTCTAACCGTTTCGCTCGGTCAAAATTGGCCATTTATCTTTACCCGACAACTCTTTCATCCTTTTCGGTTAAAGAGGGGCAGCTGTTGATACCCAATTTTTCCCAAAATATTTTTAAAATTGCATATGTACCTTCAAAATCATGCATTAACAACGATTGGTATTTTTTCATAATTTTTCTATATTTTGTCTAATTTATCTAACATTTTATTTCCAATAAATAATTATAAATCGCATCACAAATGATCTCAAAGGCATTTCTTGAAACTTTTCTTCAAAATATTTTCTGGTCCTTTAATGTTGTTCTCTGATGTTTAAAACGACCTTTTGTTAAAAAAGCTTTTTAGTCATAACTTTTTATCATAAAACTTTAGTTTTAACACTTGTTATAATTCTGAGTTCGTCTTTGGTAATATGTTCGTGTGCTTGTTTCTCATGAACACTCTAAGTTTCTATGATTTTACCCTATTATGTTCAGTAGGGTTTCTGATTCATGCTTCTTCCGCTTATATTATGTTTATTCTATTAATTCCTCTAATCAGTTCTATCTTCTCTAGTTGAATCCCTGATTCTATGTGATTCTTACTTTACTATGTTTCTGATTTTACTTCTTCTTGCCTATTATGTGTTTATTCCGTTTGTTCATAAAAATTTTGTGTTAATTCTCCCCTTAATCAGTACTTTTCCTATTTGTATCCCTAATTTTCTGTGATTAACACCTTTTACTGATTTCCTGTGATGATATCTTTTACTGATTTCCGACCTCTAAGTTATTTTCTCGCCTTATTTTATGGTTGACTATACTGTTAATTGATTCTTATGATATTTCCTTAATTAGAACCTTATGTACTTAGTCCTAATTACATGTTCTGTACTTGCACTGTTTGAATTGTTTCCTTATCTGTTATGCTCCAGTTTCAAATTGATTTCTTTCCTTATTTGTTACATGTTCTTACCGTTTGAAGTTAACTCCCTTAATCAAGGGAGTACTTGCACTAATTTTGCTCTAATTGGTTCTGAGTTCCATAATTTACTGCCTAATTGTGATTCTTACCTTATTCTACCTAGTTTCAAACTACTATATATCTATATGCTCTCTCATTCACCAACCAACAGAATCCACTCAACACACACACAAACACGTTTGGTTCAAAAACTATCTCTCACACTCAAAGCTTTATGCTCTCTTTCTGTGTCACTTACTATTATTCTAAGTTAGCCGGCTGCAAGCCAAGGCTAACTATTGTGCTCTCATGTCCCTTCACTTTTGTGTTTACTGTCTCTTTACTGGTATGTTCTAATTTTCAACTCAAGTCCCCAAACCAATATGTTTCTTTTAGCTTCTTCAGTTTATCATGTTCCTAATATGTTTCTATCTATTGTTTAGTTGTTCAACATATAATTGACCTCCTTGCATCATTGCTTCATCAAGTATTATATTTATGTCTTAACTCTTTAGGGTTAGCATGTTCTTATAAACCTGTAATCTGACTCAATGTGACTCAACTCTGTTCTGATGCTTGTGTACTGGTTGCCTAGTTCTGGTATGCACCTATTAATTTGTTACCCTAAGTTGTCTTGATGCTATGCTCAATCATGTTTAGTATGAAATCCTATATTATACTATCTCCCAACCCCATGAATCCCCTAGAGCACTTTTGATTCTGTGACTTTGTTTTAATTAGCACTCCTGAATCTATGTCTTACTATTCGCACAAATTGCCAAGGACACCTGTATGTTATGTGTTCACCATACCTGCTCTACTTGTCCCCAATCCCCAGTTATCCCTTTTTGAAGGTTTGTTCTCTGAGTATTGTTGAACTTGTTTGACTGACCTGCTGTTTGTCTAAATTACACAACTGTTTTCAAAAGTTGTTTTACTAAACAATTCTCCTATTTTATAAAACTACTTCAACTGGGTCTCTTTTTCAAATACTACTTTCTTGTTAAACTTTTTCAAAACTATGGCAAGCACTCCCACTCTACTCTTAAGTCCTTAAGTTCTGCCCCTCCAGTGTATGACTGCCTTGGGATTCCTGTAAGATCCCTCTGAACTCTGATGCACTGGGGCTGGCACTTCCACACTGCACTTACTCAATTATGGTAGTGAAATCTGGGTGTGAGCACTGCCCGGGATCCTTTGAGGTCCTTAGGGAACTCTAACACTCCCGGATATGAGAAAGGCTATGAAACATTTGGGCATTTGAGGTTCTAAGAATCTGGGCCTGTTTTAAGGCTCCCTATAGTGTAACTTCTTATTTTTCTTTATCTATTTATGTAATTCATTCACATTGGTTTGTATAATTGTTGTAAACGAATATTGGAGATTGATCGTGAAAAGGGAAGGGTGGCCATGTCTGTTGTCGATATCAATGGGGTAGAAACCATGCCTTAGGCTTACATTTCTATGTGCGCATTAGAATCCATGTTTAGGACCAATACATTCTAAGCATTTCATGCATTAGATATCATATTCTTAGGTTTAATATTTCAGCATCTTATTTGACATTATTTTCATCACCTAAAAATCCTACTTCTACGCTAAATAACAACATTAACATGAAAATTGTTGTTACTGCATATTCTGAAATCATGCTTTAACTTTCTGTGCATCTAGAAATCATGCTTTTTTAGGAACTTTGCATATAAATCATTCTGCATCTTATAATGTTCATACTAGATACCTTGTTTTAGGATCTCACTAAGTCACACCTAGCTAAATTACTGATGCATGAAAAAGGGACACAAGACAGTCTCACATATGATTATCCTGTGTTAGTAAAACTGGTAATAATCCATGTGTCTTTGCAACACTTAGAACATCATGCTTTATGTATAAAATCTTCCCAACAGTTTCTTTAACAATTTTGATCACTATTGTGCATTCCCCCCCACGTCTAGGCAAGCCTTAGGTAACCAACCTTTATAAAACTGGAATACTGTTGCTTTTGTGTTTACTGTTTACTGGTTAACAGGCTTAAAATCAGTAGGCAAACTGATTAGGGCCCCTGCTTCTGGATTTATAAAATAAAACTGCACATCTTCTGTGTTTTGATATTCACTTAGACATCATGTTTTAGGATCCTCTCTAATAATACTGCTCTTGTTTGTGTTTGAGTCGTGTTGTTTACGTGCATGTCACGACCCAAAATCCATAGGTCGTGATGGCGCAGGACACCATTGTCAGGCAAGCCAAATCCTTAATTAGTTGAAATATATTCATGTTTTAACATTTTTGAAACCGTTACCTTTCCTTGCATTTCATAATCAAATAAATAAATTTTCGTAAATTAACATACGACAGCGAATAAAATTCGGTTATTTAAAAACAGTGATCTAAAGATTTCACTTAAACAATTATCCCAATAC
>ML367727.1:0-27157 GCA_005239505.1 Nicotiana paniculata
TGCACCATCATTTGATTTACAAGCATTTTTCATAATTTTCTATAATTTTTGAAGACTTTAATTGTCACAACCCAAATTCTATTCTAGGTCTCGAGGGCGCCCAACCCGAAGTTAGGCAAGCCAACACTATTTTACAAATGAGTCGCACCTTATTCTATTAAAGACGTTTCCAACAATATCTTATTTTAGATTTCTATGCACGCAAAAGAAAATACGAAGTCACTTTAAATTGCAAATGACAAAAAGAGTCAAGTTTAAATAATTAAATCCACAAAAGAATAGTCTACCAATGTGCGTGCCGGGAACTAGTGTCACAAGTATACGGACATCTAGTAGAATGAACAAAAGAATACATCTATCCTACTGTTCGAACTAGAGTAGACAAAATAAGCAAAAAAGGAGAAAGACTCCAACGTGCTGTTGAATGGCATCAAGGGAAGCAACTCACCGTGGAACCCCTGTCTCAGAAATCAAGCACGTGCTCCGGACTGGTAACCAGATGGACCAGCCTCAGAACCTGTACAATTAAGCACAAAAGCGTAGCATGAGCACATAAAAATTATGTACCCAGTAAGTATCCAGTCTAACCTCGAAGAAGTAGTGACGAGGGGTCGACTTGACACTTACTAGGGCCAAACGATATACATAAGCATGAATATCAAGGTTAAATAGCAGAAATAACAGAAATAACGAGCTTTGCCACCAATAAAAATGTACATAAATTCCTATCATTTTAGAGGACAACTTATATTCCAAGGCACATTAACCAACTAAAGTCACAGTAGTACCAAGCAATAGCATGCGCAGATAGTGTCGTGGGCGTACAACCTGATCCAACATAATAATAAAAAGTGCACTGTCGGAGGGTTGAACGGCGCGAACCGTAGATGCATCTATTACCCCGCTCGCGGATCATACATGCGACGCGATCAATACAATCAAGCATATCAAGCAGGAAAATCATGGATTTATCAAGAAACAAGTACTCAAGAAATGTCGGTTTCTCTTAATATAGTCAAAAGATGTTGTTCAATCTATTATGATTTATTTACTAATTTGACATGATCTAAGCGGGTTAAATTTTACCCTAAAGTTTCACATATAACACATAAGCATGCTTTTGGGTCCTAAGCTACCAGACATAAGCATGATAGTAGCTACGCACGGAATCCCATCACTTCGTGCGTACGTAGCCCCCACAAATAATAGCACATAATCAATTACTTCACCTATGGTGATAATTCCCTCTTACAAGGTTATAAAAGAGACTTACCTCGTTTTCCGGCCTACTTCCAACTCAAGAATGCTCTCAAAATCTCAAATCGGAGCCGCACAATCTAAAACTATTCAAATAACATAAAAACCAATCATTATAGGCTTACAAGTTTATATTCTAGCTATTAAAGTGATTATCCAACCCCAAAATCAAGGTTCCCAAAATTTACCCCCGGGCCCACGTTCTCGGATTTTGGAAATTCTTAAGGGAAGTCGTTACTCATAACCTAAGGATCATTAATATATGTTTTTTACTAGGTTCCATAATAATTATCATGGTTAAATCCCATTTTTATCAAAACCCTAGGTTTTGCCCTAAACCCACAATTTTCACTAATCTTTATGTATTAATCTACCCAAAAATCAAGAATTAAACTCACAACAAGTGGGAATAACTTACCTCTCAAATGCTAAGTTGAAATCCCCCTCTTTGGAAGCTCCTAAATCGCCCAAGGATATGATAAATGACCCCAAATAAGCCTAAGTCTAGTTTTTAAAACACCTTACTGCCTTCAGTCATTTTTGCACCTGCGGCGCATGGACTGCACTTGCGATCTTGCTTCTGCGGGCCATCATCCATATCTGCGGAAGGAGGAAGGCTGGCAAGGGATCGCACCTGCGAAATGGTGCCCGCACCTGCGAAAGAGGGAACCACATCTGCGGATTTTGGTATCCGCTCAAAGGTCGCATCTGCAAGGCATCGATCACTTCTGCGGTCTCGCACCTACGGCTGGCCAACCGCAGGTGTGGTCGCACCAGAACTGGTGCACTAACAGCTCATTTTGAGCTTGGACTCGCCTTGTGCGACGTATGAATGACATCTGGGGGCCCCGAGTCTCCGTTCAAACATACCAACAAGTCTTAAATCATAAAATGGACTCGCTCGAACCCTTGGAATGCTCAAAACAACGTTAAAACCAATAATCACACCCTAAAACCAATTGAATCAAACTTATGAACTCCAAGTTCTTAAATCTACTTCCAACACGGCGAAACGTACTTGCACTACTCCGAATGACACTAAATTTTGTGTGAAAGTCTTAAATGACACTACTGAACTATTCCTGGTCCCGAAATTTCATTTGGACCTCGAAACACGTTCCAAACCTCAACTATAGAACTTTAAGAATCAAACTCTGCTATTTGGCGCCAAAACGCACCCGGGCCATCCAAAACCCGTTCCGAACATACGCCACAGTACGAAATCATCATACGAACCTATTGGAACCTTCAAATTTTGATTCCGATGTTATTTACTCAAAATATTGACCGGAGTCAAACTTGGCCTTTTAGGCCAACCTTAAGGAACCATGTGTTCCAATTTCAACCCAAACTCTTCCAATCCCCGAACCGACCATCCCCGCAAGTCACAAATCAATAAAAGCAAATATAGGAAGTCTTATTTAGGGGTACGGGGTTCTAGGAAGCGAAACGATCGGTCGGGTCGTTACATTAATTCTGTATTTCCATTATATAAATACCCATTAATTACCATACAAATTATTTTTATGATTATTTTATCATATAAACTGATAATTTACACACATATTAGGCTTTAAATATTTTTAGTAGATTTTGGTATAATTAAATTTGTATTTTTAAAGGCTAAAATTTCATATTTTACAATAATAGCCTATATGTACTTATAATTACTTTATTTATTCAAAAAATAACCTTTTTATATTTTTATAATGTTGTATACTTGTTTTCAATCATTTTTAGGCACAAATGATATTTTGTTACTTATCACTTTTATAAATTGTTTATTTGATTAAAATTTGGTATTTAAAAACTAGCCTAAATTTCTAATCAAATTTGGACCTAATACCCAGGCCAATACCCTATACACCAGCCCAATAATACCCAGCCCAATCAATTAACCCAATCCCCACAACCCGGTCGATACCCGTCCATTTTTACCCGCCTTGGTCAAATTTTAAATCCCAACCGTTGATCTTTCAGGATCAACGGCCCACATCCCTTCCCTCTTTTTTAATTAACCAAACCCCCCCAAACTTAACCATTTCCCTTCACCCTCCGCCTTCAAACGCTCTCACCTCTGTGCCCTAAATCCTAGCCGTCTCCCCCCAATATTCTCTCCTAATCCGACCGGACATGGGATTACCTAACTGTTTCTTGCCATAATTTACTTCCCTTTGGTACTGAACCTTCTATATACCGCTTTCCTAAACATTGAAAGAAGATCTCTTCAACTTCGAACAGAAAATGGTTCTATTCCTTAACCTTTTCCGTCTTTGTTCTTCCTTGCTCTTTTATGGTATGTATCTCTAAGAATCTCTGTGTATCTTTGTGATTTTTTATTTACCCTAAAACTAGGGTTTCAAATCTCTTCTAGATTTAACCAAATATGGTTCGATTCTGTAATTTTGAATGTTATCTCGTCTATATGCATAGTGTGAATCTATTAGTTTCTGCCGATTCTTACTTGCCCTAAATTTATGGTTTTATATTCTTTTAAATCGAACCAAATTTGGTTCGATTCTTTGATTTTTGAATAATATTTCTGTCAACATGTCTATATTCATCTTATTCTATGAAGCATGTGACTCTTTTCCTTTTATGTTCTGTCGATTTGTGTATTTTACCTAAAATTAGGGTTTTAAAATTTTCCTTCCTCATTGATTTTTAAGTTCTTTCCATTCTAGTGTTTGACTAATTATTTCCATGTTTGTGTGTTCAATCCCAGTACTATTTAAACCCTTCCTCACTCCCATTAAAAAACAGATTCAAAGTTCGAAAACTTTTGACTACTATAAAAAAAACTATACACTCCTACTCTCTAGAGCAATATTATTCTTTGTTTTGATTCTTGGCCGGCTGGAAGCTAAGGCTAGAAATCTTCAAGTTTTTTGCTTCTATTTGGTGCTAATTGCTACATTGTTGGATTCCTCTTTTCCCGTTTCATCTTAACTGGTGAGTTACTGAATCCTTTGCCATTTCATTATGACTATTTGTTTAATGTGTTACCGCTATTAAACCATGTTACTTTAAATGCTATTACTTGTAGTTAAGACATGTTGAACTTAGTCGAATTGGTTAATGAAATCTGCCGAACTCTATGCTATTTAGGACTATTTTTTAGAGTTAAATATGATTTCATACCTTTCCTAAGTATTGGTTAATTATGTATGGATGTGTGCCTTAACAGATTCATCGGTTTGTTTTTTGAACCTGTTATAATATGATCTGTTTGGTTCTGTTCTCACTATGTTATGATATCTCTATTAAATTGTCTTAATCAGTTCCTACTGCTAATCAGTGTGTTCCTTTCCTATGACTTAGTCTGATCTAAAATCTCTGTTATCACTGTGAACATGTTTACTAACTAACCTTATTAGCATGGGACTTTGTTAATTCCTAAAAAACTTGATTAAGTATGCTTAGGTTCTAATGTGTTGCTATTTGTTTGTGTTCTATGTGTGATTCTGTCGCTAAATGTATCCCCTAATCCTATCCTACTCTCCTGAATCCTCACTCTTTGTTGGCTGAAAGCCAAAGCTATTTAGGTTCTATCCTCTGGCCTCCCTAGTGTGAGCACTGCTCAGGGTTCATATGAGACCCTTGTGAACTCTAACACACTAGGATTGGGTCTCTAGTGTTCCTTGAACTGTTTCTGATCATTTTCTCTAGTGTGAGCATTGCCCCAGGTTCTTGAAGCCCATAGGAACTCTGACACACTAGAGATTTGGGTTTTTGCATGCTTATCCTTCAGATATGGGTGAATCATTCACTACTGGTTATTGTGTATCTATGGGATTTTGGAGCTACTATGAGTTGAAGGCCTGGCCTATTCAGGTGCATTTGGTCCTGCTGCAGGCTTCCTATAGTTCTACATACTTTGTAATTCATTCATTAAATTCTGGTCTGTAATAATTATTTGTAATAACAATTGGGGTGTTAGTAAAAATTGAGAAAAGGGTTTATTTTAACATTTTCATGAAATGGGTAGAAATCCTTCCTATAGGTGTTTACTTTTCTCAAATACGCTCTGCTATTGTGTGTTAGATAACCTGCCTATATGTGTTTACTTTGCTCAAATATGTTATGCTATTGTGTGTTAGATAACCTTCCTATAGGTGTTTACTTTGATCAAATACGTTCTGCTATTGTGTGTTAGATACCTGCCTATAGGTGTTTACTTTGCTCAAATATGTTCTGTTACTGTGTGTGGTAGACAACATGCCTATAGATGTTTAATCCGTCTAACCTATTCTGCTTCTACATGTTAGATACCATGCCTATAGGAAATAAAGTAACCAAAGTTCAATTTGCATTGCAGCATATTCATTAGGCATCATGATCATAAGGTCATGTTAATTTATGTTCAACAAATCTGCATTTTAGAAATCACGCCTATAGGTTTATAATTGGTTGGTATGCTATTGTCATAGTTGCCCACTTAGTAGACATGCCTATAGGAACTAAAACCAGTTTCAATCATCAAAGGCAAGAACCATGTCTATAAGGTAATCCCCACCTGCGTTAAGTGCTAAAATCTGGCCCTAAAACACTGTCCCGTTGAATACTATTAGAAAGCATGCCTATAGGAACAAACTGAGTAATCTTGAATATCTCTCGTGTTTATCACTTCCAAACACTGCGTTATTCACCTAGATAGCATGTCTATAGGTTTTAACCGCTTATAATTATAATCAGTAGGAAACTGTACATGTCACTTAGAAATTATACTTTGCATAACTGCCCGCATGATCAAAATCTAGAATCACATAGAAATCATGTCTATAGGGCCTAACGACTTTAATTGTTGAAACTATCAAACGCCTAATTTGTTTGCGTGCATTTGCTGCCTAAGCGTGGAGGCTAATTTGAGCCCTTGTTTGCTTTTACATGAAGGTCCAACTTGTCTTGTATGTCGCCTAGTTTTATCATTTTTTTGAGCAACCTAAGTTAAGTCTAGAACCATCCAAAATAGAGGTCCAAACGTCAAGAGACGGGTAGTGGACGCATAGGGTACGACTTAGGACCCCTCTTTCCTGTTAAAATAATTCTTTCTTTATCCATACTGTTTCTCTTCTCTCTTAGACTAATTCACATGATTTGAGTTCGGCCGGGACCCTATATTGTGGACCTCGAGGAGTGCCTAACACCTTCTCCTCAAGGTAATTTGAGCCCTTACCCGATCTTTGGTGACGCAAATTAGTAAACCCGAGTCATTTGCAATAGGTTCCCTAACACACCTTAATCTGTTAGGTGGCGACTCTCTCTTTTAATAAACCCTTCCTCCCTCTTAAAATAGTTGTCAATGTCGAAACCCGATTTTGCGAGAAAAAAAGGGCGCGACAGCATGGCGACTTTGCTGGGGATATCCTTAGGCTCTTACCATAATGAACTTGGTTTGTGTGAATTAGTCTCCCTCGATAAGCGTGTCTTTATTATGTTATGCTTGAATTCACTGTTTTGTTTTCTACATGCACATCCCCTTCCTATTTTTCCTTTACATGAATTTACATGCAATACTTCGTTTAATCTTGTTATAATATGAAAATCATATTCGATGGCTTCAATATTTATGTCTTTCCCAATCCCTACCCCTTTTTACCGCTTTATTATAATTTTTCCATGATACAAACTAACTCCTTCCTTGTTTTTTTTTTTTTTGTCTTTATATTTATTAAATACCGTATTTATCGCTTTCATCATGAAAAATACCTGACAAGATGTTGTTTACTTTTTGCATGATTACATGCTCTGAATCATATTCCACTCGCAATTAATACCATAGTGGCACTTGATGAATGTCCGCGCTCTTTCTATATTACCCTTTTAAATTTGGAAAGGCTTATTTGCAGTAAAATTAGTCGATCAGTGGTGCAATCGACGGTTCTGTGCCTTTCCATCTCAAGTTGTCCGCTTGAGGGTACCCGTTTAGACTTCTATAGAAAACCATACCCTGATGTTAACTGTGTATGCATCATGTCCAAACCTAGCATGAGTTAGTATGTTGTCCGCATAATAACTCTATAAGGAAAGACTTGTCCAAAGTCCATCGGGATTTCTATAATCCCAATAGGTACAGTCATGATATGTGCATTATTTGGAGAAGACGTGCCGATGTGCTATCATTAATGTGTAAGTAGTCAAATCTGGAGGGGGAAAGGGCTAAGTTTATCTATTTTGCATAAATGAGGCACGAAGTCCCCAGGTTCGGTATGGTCCAAAGTATATCACCTCTATTTCTGGATTGGTGGGAAATCTCTCGCCAAGTGAATAAAAATATGTGAAAAGAGTTCTCATAAATTTACCCTCCTTGCTAGACATTTAGCCAAACAATGTACGGATCGAGGCCGCTACTATGTTCTGGGATGAAAAGAGAACTTTCTTTTGTTTTGGTAATGTAGAGATGACTCCCCTTCTTGAGGAAATATGAGGTTTTTCTGGGCTACCCTGGGACAACCTTGGTCTGTTGGTACCGAAAAATCGTACTTCTAGGGATTTCTGAAAATTATGGGTCTTAGAAAGAATGACGAGTTAGTCTACTTGAAGAAGTCTTACATAACTTTCGACTTCCTTTACAAGCGTTATGGGAACAACACATCCTACCGTATTTATCATGATGAGTTTGTCATCACTTCCCTGGGTTGGACTCATCGTCGGATTTTTGTGTTCATTGTCTGTTTTCTGGGTATGATAGTATTTCCAATCGAAGGAGATGGGATTCACACTCATTTGGCTATGGTCACCAAGACCTTAATGGAAGGGATTGAGGGACAAACTTACACTATTGTCCCAATGATAGTAGCAGAGATATACCAAGCCCTGGACCGCTGCAAGAAGAGATTCTGACATTTTGAGGGTTGCAATTTGTTGCTGCATATATGGTTGTTGGAGCATCTTCAAAGAGGACAATACCGTCAGAAATTTCCATGACGACCATGGAATGATCACATAGCTTTCCACCATCCAAAAAGAATGACTTTCATCCCAAATAGGTTTGCACAACCGGAAAACGCTGTGGATTGGGTACATTTCTTTAGCAATCTGACTGATGACAAGGTCCATTGGATGTTCGAGTAGTTCCCTACTAGAGAGTTCATCATCAGGTCTAGGGATGTTCCTCACTTAGTGCTGATCGAGTTGAGGGGTATATATCCTTATGCTCCTATCCGGGTCATGATACAGGCTGAGAGAAAGCAAGTCATACCGCGAGTCTCCAAGATGGTTCATTACAAAGACGAATTTCAAGGTGATTCCATTCCATTCAAGTGTGAAGCCTAACACATGTGGCATCTGAAGATTATTGTGGAGAAAGATACCATCGAACTGGATCGGTACCACGCCGGTCATGTGTATTTCTACCTATCATGGTTGGATGATAACATAGCAGGGGAAGTCGAGCCAGGGATCGATCGAGGAAACAGGGTCATAGACGATGCTGCTGAAGCACAGGTAAAATATAAGAGTTTGCGCAAGAGAATCCTTGAGTCTGAGGCCAGCCATTTGGAACAACACAAGTAGACATGGAATCAATCAATGAATGGAGGGAAATTGCTACAAAATCAACGGAGAGGTTGGGTACTTAGAGCAAGGTCTGATGGAACTTGAGGGGAAGATGAGGAAAAGGATCGTGGATTGTCAGAATGCAGAGGGCAACGAAGGAGGACACCTAACAAGGGCTCATCTGTTGCTGGACATACGCGACCTGGGGAATCTGATCGATAGGGCCAAGAAGTCCAAGCTTGGAGAAGGTCCCTCCGGGACTAAGTAGATTAGAATTATTCTTTACTTGCTTTTCTAAAGTCGTTTTAGAAATTGATTGTAATAATGCAAATGCCACTAGCACCTCTTTTAAATATTGTCATTTTAGAGGTTTGACTTAGTTATTACATTACTAAAATGAGGCAGTTATCGGTATTAAGCTTCTTCAAATATACGTGTCGCTAAGCCTACCTTAGGCATAATGAGGTCCCCAAATTAGGACGCGAAGTTATAGTTCCACAATACATGTTTAAATACCGCAAATATTCTTCCAAAATCCCCTACTGACTTGTTTACCTTTTTCTTTTGTTTGTTTTGATTATTCCCATCCCCTAAGGTTGGTTCGTGCATACTGGCATCATCAGCATATCATACTAGATCCAGAGATCCTCCACCTCCTTCTCCTCTAAGTGATCCTAAGCGTAAGGGAAACACTAAGATGGATGACATGAGCAGTATCAGGAAAGATAACGCTGCGCATGTGGAAAATGTTGAAACTTTAGATGGTCGGAGTACTCCGGCACAGAATGATTTGGCTCCAAGATTGGAGCAGAAAATACTAGAATTGCAAGGGGAACTTGAGCAGGTCCGCAACTTGGCAAACCTCTCCCTCACCTTAAACGTCCCGGAGATTAACCAACAAAATGCCCAAAACCCAGCACCTCCTCAAAACACACCAAACCAAAATCCACAAAATCTTCTCGCACCTCATCAATACGCCACACCTCCTCAAAATCCTAACCCTCCACCACTACCAACTCCTCCTCAACATCTTCCAACTCAGTATCCACAAACTACTACCTACCATACTCCTCAAAATACACCCCAACCTACCCCTAATCCGCAGAATTCAACCAATGATCACCACTATGCCCAAATCCCCGGTATCCACCAAAGTTACCCCATATATGTAGAAACTCTACCTCACCCCACTCAACAACCTCCATACATACCAGAATCCACCAAGAAGGACATGCTCATCAAGAATATGGTAGAGGAACTTAAGAAGCTCACAAGCCGAGTCCAGGGTGTCGAAGGGGGTAAAGGCATTGAGGGTTTGAACTATGAAGATATGTGTATTCAGCCAAACATAGAATTGCCGAAGGGTTACAAACCTCCCAAGTTCGAGATGTTTGATGAAATAGGTGACCTAAAGGTGCATTTAAGGATATACTGTGACAAGCTTGTAGGAGTTGTGAAAGATGAAAGGATACACATGAAACTGTTCATGAGAAGCCTCACTAGAGACGCCATATCTTGGTACATCAGTCAAAATCCCAAGAAGTGGGTTAGCTGGGTAAGCATGGCATAGGATTTCATGGATCGGTTCAGGTTTAATAAGGAGAATTCACCAGACGTCTTCTACATATAGAATTTCGAGAAGAAGCCAACAGAGACTTTCCGCGAGTATGCTACTCGATGGAGATCGGAAGCCGCAAAAGTAAGGGCGGCATTGGAAGAAGAGAAGATGAACAAGTTCTTTGTCTGGGCCCAAGAACCATAATACTATGAAAGGTTAATGATTACCGAGAATCACAAATTCTCTGACATCATCAAGATATGGGAGAAGATTGAAGAAGGGATCAAGAGTGGAATGATAACTAATTTTGAGGCATTACACGCTACGAATAAAGCTTTGCAGTCAGGTGGCATATCCAAAAAGAAAGAAGTGGGGGCCGTGATAGTAGCCCAAGGTCCAAATCGCCTCTTACATACCAAACACCTCCACCCACATATCAGCCTTCACCTCCTAGATATCCACAAACCGCCACTGCCTACCACACTTATAACACTCAACCAACATAATATCACTCACCGCCAGCCGACCAAAACTATCAGAAACCCAGACCAAATTTCGACCACAGGCCACCCAGACAATACACCCCTATAGCTCAACCCATCGATCAATTATACGAGAGACTAAAAGTTGTTAGATACGTCACCCTTATTACCGCTGTTGCCATGAAAAACTCTTCTCAATGGGTTAATCCAAATAAAATATGTGCCTACCACTCTGGCATGAAAGGTCATACCATCGA
The DNA here is from genome assembly GCA_005239505.1 of Nicotiana paniculata. NCBI lineage: Eukaryota > Viridiplantae > Streptophyta > Magnoliopsida > Solanales > Solanaceae > Nicotiana > Nicotiana paniculata. Next base: position 11,052 of record ML367727.1, read on the forward strand.
TGAATGTCACACTTTGAAAGACAAGATACAGACATTAATTGATACCAAGGTCATACAAGCAAATGAGGCTACACCTAACGTCCGCAACAATACCATCCCAGGTCACAGGGGCGAGGGGGTGAATTTAATAAAGAATGGGACCTGGAAGGGTCAATTGGGCTTATTAGAGAAGGGGATGACCCAAATAAACATGCGGTCACTCTTACTCCTATTATGATCTAGATAAAGCCACCAGTCGAAGTTGAAATAGCCGCACCAACCTTGTTCGAGGTGGAAGTAATAACACCTACAGCTGCACCTGCTCCGTTTGAAGTAGAAGTAACAAAAACCTTCACTGTGACGATAGCATTCACACCGTCCTTGAAGTCCAATGTCGTACCCTGGGACTATGTTGCAGAATCCAGGAGGAAAGGAAACTAAAAAATGGAAGAATCTGGTGCAGCACAAGGAATGACCAGGATTGGTAGAGTTTACACACCCGAAAATTTGGGAGGAACAAGTAAAGAAGCTTCCTCTAAGCATCCCATCATTGAGACCGGCCCAGATGATCTCTGGAGAAAGGTTCAAGCAAGAGAATATTCTGTAGTAGACCATCTGAACAAAACTCTTGCTCAGATATCCATCTTGTCATTACTGCAGAATTTCGAGGCACATAGGAATGCCTTGATGAAGGTATTGAACGAAGCTTACGTACCTAACAATATCACCAGTGGGGAAATGTCTAACATGGTAGGGCAAGTACTAGAGAGCCACAAAATCACTTTCCATGAACACGAATTGCCACCAGAGGGATTAAGCCATAACAGGGCTCTACACATCACGGTACAATGCGAGGATAAATTCATTGCCAGGGTTTTGATAGATGGAGGTTCCAGTCTCAACATCTTTCCACTGACAACTTTGAAAAGATTGGGTAAAGGTTTGCATGAAATACGAGAAGGGACTATGAATGTGAAGGCATTCGATGTGTCTCAAAGGGACATAATCGGGGAAACCAATCTATGCTTACAAATGGGCCCGACTTGGTTTGATGTCAAATTCCAAGTCCGTGACATATCCGCCTCGTATAACTTATTGTTGGGAAAACCTTGGATACATTCTCACTGGGGCTGTGGCTTCTACTTTGCACCAGGCTGTGAAAGTCGAATGGAATCATCAAGAGGTGATAATTCATGGAGACGGGAGTAATCCTATTTATACCAACCAAACTATTCCGGTCATGGAAAAATAGAAGAAAGTTAGGTGGGGAGACTTATCATCACATCGACCGCGTCAATGCGATTGAGAAAGAAAAATGGTGGAGCAGCAAAATAGAAAGCATACTAGCGTGGGCAGGGTATGAACCCGATAAAGGGCTCGGGAAGAATCTCCAAGGTATTGCCAAGCCAATACAGCTAAAACGTCATGGCACGACCGATTGGGATATCAATACACCAGACATGAGTATCAGAACTGGTTGCCACCATGGTGTGGTCCGTACTACCCTCTCGAGCAGCCAATACCGCATCTGCACTAATCTTTCCATCAAGCTGACATGATGTGGGGGTCCGAAGAGGACGAGGTGCTAGCTGGTCTGAGTAATTTATTTCTAGAAGAAGAAGACATGGATTGTAGTGTAATAGTTTAGGAGGATGAGGAAGAAGGCCTCATCATCCAGACAGTGGAGAAGGGAGCTGTTCTCAGGAACTGGACTACCACACCATCCAGGGCCCGACGAGTCCCGGGATAGCATGGGTTCTAGTGTCATTTATTTTGAAAACAATTCCTCTTGAGCATTTTTGTTTAAAAAAAATTTCTTTCCTTTAAATATTTTGTGTTGGAAAACGTTGTTTGAAGTCATTAAAAATTGCTTTGTTTGACGTTTTAATATTTATCAATGGCTTGATGTTTTATTATTACTATCTTTCATATCTTTCTCTCTACAGCATTACTATTTCTTATCTTGATGAACCAACGACTATGGCATGTAATGAGACAACACGACATAAGGATAGTGACTCGGAAGATATAGAAGAAGAAGATGTGATACCTGAGGAAATTGTCAGAGAAGTTGAGAACTTTGAGAACAAGCCTAAGTCCAATCTGGACGAGACCGAGACAGTCAACTTGGGAGATTCCGAAACTGTCAAAGAACTCGCATAAGCATTCACTTTTCACCATCAGAGAAGGAAGAATACACTCGTTTCCTAAGAGAGTATGAGGACATTTTCACATGGTCGTATGGTGATATGACCGGGTTGAGCACATCCATAGTGGCTCAAAAGCTACCTACCAATCCAATGTGTCCCCCAGTAAAGCAGAAACTCAGAAAGTTCAAACCCGACATGAGTCTAAAAATCAAGGAGGAAGTCACCAAGCAGATCAAAGCTAAGGTTCTTAGAGTGGTTGAATATCCAACTTGGGTGGATAACATTGTGCCGGTTCCGAAGAGGGATGAGAAAGTCAGGGTGTGCATCGACTATCGGGACCTAAACAGAGCAAGTACCAAAGATGATTTCCCACTACCAAATATACACATATTGATTAACAATTGCACCAAACATGAACTCCAATCCTTTGAAGATTGCTTCGCGGGTTATCATCAGATTTGGATGGATGAAGAAGACGCAGAGAAAACAGATTTCATCACGCCGGGAGGAGTGTACTGTTACAAAATGATGTTGTTTGGTTTAAAGAATGCTCGGGTCACCTACATGAGGGTGTTTGGTTTAAAGAATGCTCGGGTCACCTACATGAGGGTCATGACAACCATTTTCCATGACATGACACACAAGGAGATAGAGGTATATGTGGATGACGTCATCATCAAATCCAAGAAGGTCGCAGATCACATAGAAGATTTGAGAAAGTTCTTTGACCGGCTGCGGAATTACAATCTGAAGTTGAACCCCCCAAAATGTGCTTTTGGAGTTCTTGCTGGAAAATTACTAGGGTTCATTGTCAGCCGCCGAGGAATTGAGTTAGAACCGTCAAAGGTCAAAGCTATCCAGGATTTACCACCACCAAAGAACAAGAAGGATGTGATGAGTTTCTTGGGACGTCTCAACTATATCAGCCGCTTCATAGAACAATCAACCGTAATATGTGAACCAATTTTCAAAATGCTGAAGAAGGATGCCACCACCAGCAGGACTGAAGATCGTCAGAAGGCTTTTGACAAAATCAAAGAATACCTGTCCACAACACCAGCCCTAGTCCCACCAGAACCTGGTAGACCATTACTACTCTATATTTCCGTATTAGATGGGGCTTTCGATTGTGTCCTGGGACAACATGATGAGACAGAGAGAAAATAGCCGACCATATATTATCTGAGAAAGAATTTCACACCTTACGAAGCACGGTACTCCCTACTGGAACGTACTTGCTGTGCTCTGACATGGATAGCCTAAAAATTGAGGCACTACTTTTGTGCTTATACCACATATCTCATATCGAGAATGGATCCTCTGAAGTACATCTTTTAGAAGCCTATGCCTATAGAAATCTGGTTAAATGGCAAATATTGTTGAGTGAATTTGACATCATCTATGTAACTCAAAAGGCAGTTAAGAGACAAGCATTAGCAGATCATCTTGAAGAAAATCCTATAGGAGGAGAAACGAACCACTGAAAACGTTTTTTCCTGATGAAGAAGTGTTGTTCGTAGGAGAAGATATTGCTGAAGCCTACGACAGTTGGAGAATGTTTTTTGACGGAGCTGCAAATTTCAAAGGAGTTGGTATCGGAGCCGTTTTGGTGTCAGAAACTGGTCAAGATTACCCGGTGTCCACAAAACTCAGGTTTTCATGCACCAACAATATGTCGAAGTATGAAGCCTGCATATTAGGGCTCAATTTGGCTATCGACATGAATATCCATTGCTGGTGATTGGTGATTCAGACTTGCTGGTACACCAGGTACAAGGAGAATGGGCTATGAAGAACACCAAGATACTGCCATATCTGCATCACGTACAAGAAATGATGAAGAGGTTCACGAAGATAGAGTTCCGACATGTCCCCAGAATCTAGAATGAATTCGCAGATGCAATGGTCACTTTGTCCTCCATGATACAACACCCAGACAAGAACTTCATCGATCCTATTCCGGTAAGAATCCATAATCAGCCAGCTTACTATGCTCATGTTGAAGAAAAAACGGATGGGAATCCATGGTTCCAAGATATCAGGGAATATTTGGCAAAAGGAGAATATCCAGAGCATGCAAACCACACTCAGAAACGCACACTTCGGAGGTTGTCCAACCATTTCTTCCAAAGTGGAGGAATTATGTATAAAAGAACTCTTGATCTAGGGCTATTACGGTGTGTTGATGCCAAAGAAGCCTCCAAACTATTTGAAGAGATACACACCAGAACTTTCAGCCCACATATGAATGGTTTCGTCCTAGCCAAGAAGATACTCAAAGCCGGATACTTTTGGATGACTATGGAAATAGACTGCATCCGGTATGTCTAGAAATGTCATCGGTGCCAGATAGATATGATACGGGTACCTCTATATTAACTTAATGCAACAAGCGCACCTTCGACTTTTGCTGCCTGGGGAATGGATGTCATCAGACCAATCGAGCCCACCACTTCAAACAGGAATAGGTTCATTCTAGTGGCCATCGACTATTTCACAAAGTGGGTTGAAGCTTCCAAAGCTGTAACCAAGAAAGTCATCGCAGATTTTGTCAGAGACCATATTTTTTGCCAATTCATGGTTCCTGAATCCATCATCACTGACAATGTTGTCAATATCAATAGTGATCTAATGAAATCCATGTGTGAAACCTTCAAAACTCCACAGCATATTGACCCTAAATGAATGGAGCCGTGGAGGCCGCCAACAAGAACATCAAGAAAATACTAAGGAAGATGGTAGAGAACAAAAAATAGTGGCACGAGTAGTTATCATTTGCCTTATTGGTATATTGTACCACAATCTGCATGTCAACCAGGGAAACTCCTTACCTATTGGTCAACGGTACTGAAGCCGTCATCCCTGCCGAGGTAGAAATTTCTTCTTTAAGAATTATACAAAAAGCTGAACTCAGTGATGCAGAATGTACAAGAAGCCGCTATGAGAAATTAGCCCTCATAGATGGGAAAATAATGAATGCGGTGTGTCATGGTCAACTCTATCAAAACAGAATGTCCAAAGCTTTCAAAAAAGGGTCAAACCTAGACAGTTCGCACCAGGGCAGCTGGTGCTGAAACGGGTCTTTCCGCATTAGAATGAAGCCAAAGGAAAATTCCCACCCAACTGGCAAGGGCCTTATATGGTTCACAAGGTACTAACAGGAGGGGCACTAATACTCGAACAAATGAATGGAGAAATTTGGCAAAAGCCTATCAACTCAGACATAGTCAAAAGATACTATGTTTAAACTATTTGCATTTCTTCATATGATGTAATTGAACTACGCTTGAACTTAAGAGGGGATACATAGGCAGCCCTTTGGGTTCGGTCACAATACAATAAAATTTTCATTTTCTCCATAATCAAAAACTGGGAAGAATTTTGAGGAGGATCCTAAAAATTCTGAAGCAAGTTCATCCAACAGCAACGTATGCAGAAGAGCCAGAAATTCGTCTAGATAACTGGGACCCTCAAAATTCTACCAAGAAGGTTGCAATGTCTCTAACAATGTCGCAGTTAGTGGTTCATCTAATAAATTTTTAAAATTGCATATTCTGTATTTTGAATAACTACGCATACATATTTTTCGAGAACTTTATTTTTAGCCAAATGCTACTCGTGGTAACACGAACATGACTCCAATTGCGGAGCAAAGCAAGCAGATAAAGGCACGAACCAACCTCCCCCGCAAAACTCACGATTTTTCTTTGAATGCAGGAACAAGAGATAGTTGCCAGTATGTGTGCACCTTATAATCACTGTCATCACAACAAAAAAGCTACCAGACTCACCTCCAGCTAAGACATACTGTGCCATCACTTATTATTTATTGCATGAGACTAAGCATTGTCTCAACCTTGCATGAGTTTAAGCCCTGCCTCATCAACTGCATAAGGCTAAGCATTGCCTTCCCTGCATGAGACTACGCATTCTCTCAAATCTTGCATAAGGCTAAGAATTGCCTTCCCCTGCATGAGACTAAGCATTGTCTCAAATCTTGCATAAGGCTAAGCATTTCCTTCCCCTGCATGATACTAAGCATTGTCTCAAATCTCGTATAAGGCTAAGCATTGCCTTCCCTTGCATGAGACTAAGAATTGTCTCAAATCTTGCATAATCCTAAGCATTGCCTTCCCCTGCATAAGACTAAGCATTGTCTCAAATCCTGCATAAGGCTAAGCATTGCCTTCTCATTGCATGATACTAAGAACTGTCTCCCATCTTGCATGAGTCTAAGCCATGCCTCCTCAACTGCATAAAGGCTAAGCATTGCCTACCATTGCATGAGACTAAGCATGGTCTCAAATCTTGCATGAGGTTAAGCCCTGTCTCTTTAACTGCATAAGGCTAAGCTCTGCCTTCCCAGCACGAGACTAAGCATTGTCTCAAATCTTGCATAACCACAAATGTTGCTCTATTCCAAACCTTGAATTATTCTCTTCTCTCAGGGCTAAGCTCTGCCCCTAACTCTACACAAGACTAAGCTAAGTCTTGTTTTATCTCAAGCATCATGTCCCCGCATCTCATGGGCTGACATATAGCCAAGTCCGAAGGCATCATACTCATAGCCGGAAGACACCATATCATGGCCTGAGGAACTCTCATTATATTTAAAGGCGTCATAGTTCGGAGGCACCATCTTCATAGCCTCAGAACATCATCTCATGGCATGTGAATCCTTTACCGCACAATTCATGGCCCAGGACGTCATGATCTGAGGACATCATCCTCACCGTCCAAAGATGATATCCATGGTCCAAAAGGAAGTTTCATCATGTTTAAATTTATGCGATAATCTATATGCATGCATCGAATATTGAGTTTGCATGTGATCGGGGAGGTAACCGTTCTCATAACGGAAGCAATCTTCGCTCCAAATCCCATTCAACGTTCATATACTTCAATTACCTCAGACATAACCGATCCCCGTCTGTTACCCATCCTCACCTGATGCCCACTCAAATATCCGTAACCATTCTCAATCCCGATTGGTCCTATCTAGAATATCCAGTCCGTTTTTACAACAATTCCATCGATTTATTCCACCATCGGATCCAGAACTACACATGGACTGATTCTTGTAAAACCAGGGATATGTAGGCAACTCATAAAATAGAGTGCAGCTTATACTTTTCAAATCACCCTATTCGGTCAAAATCGGTCATCATTTCTTTACCCGACAATTCTTTCATCCTTCCCAGGTAAAGAGGGGCAGCTGTTGATACTCAATTTTTTTCTCATATATATATATATATATATATATATACTTTCAAAATAGTGCAGGTGAACCATCATTTGATTTACAAGCATTTTTCATAATTTTCTATAATTTTTAAAGACTTTAATTCTGCATTTTCATTATATCAATACCCATTAATTACCTTACAAATTATTTTTATGAATATTGTATCATCTAAACTCATTTTTCACACCTATATTAGACTTTAAATATTTTTAGTACATTTGGTATAATTACATTTGAATTTTTAAAGGCTAAAATTGCACATTTTGCAATAATAGCCAATATGTACTTATAATTACTTTATTTATACAAAAAATAACCTTTTTATATTTTTAAAATGTTGAATACTTGTTTTCAATAATTTTCAGGCACAAATGGTATTTTTTTTACTTATTTATTAAATTTATAAATTATTTATTTGATTAAAATTGGGTATTTAAAAGCTAGCCTAAATTCCTAATCAATTTCGTACCTAATACCTAGCCCAATACCCTATAAACCAGTACAATAATACCTAACCCAAATAAATTAACCCAATCCCTACAACTCGGTCGGTACCTGTCCATTTTAACCCGCTCTGGTCAAATTTTAAATCCTAGCTGTTGATCTTTCAAGATCAACGACCCACATCCCTTCCCCCTTTGTTAATTAACCAAACCCACCCTAACCCTAACCATTTCCTTTCACCCACCGCCTTCAAACGCTCTCACCTCTGTGCCCTAAACCCTAGGCGTCTCCCCCCAATTTTCTCTACTAATCCCACTGGACATGAGATTACCTAACTATTTCTTGCCATATTTTACTTCCCTTTGGTACTGGAACCTTCTAGATACTGCTTTCCTAAACATGGCAAGCAGATATCTTCAACTTCGAACCGAAAATGGTTCAGTTCCTTAACATTTTCCGTCTTTGTTCTTCCTCGCTTTTTATGGTATGAATCTCTGTGTATCTTTCTGATTTTATATTTACCCTAAAACTAGGGTTTCAGATCTCTTCTAGACCTAACCAAATATGGTTGATTCTGTAATTTTGAATGTTATCTCGTCTATATGCGTAGTGTGAATCTGTTATTTTCTGCCGATTTTTACTTGCCCTAAATTTAGGTTTTTAGATTCTTTTAAATCTAACCAAATCCGGTTCTATTCTTTGATTTTTGAATAATATTTTTGTCTATATATCTATATTCATCTTATTCTATGCAGCATGTGACTCTTTTCCTTTTATATTCTGCCGATTTGTGTATTTTACCTAAAATTAGGGTTTTAAAATTTTCCTTCCTCACTGATTTTTAAGTGCTTTCCTTTCTAGTACTTGACTAATTATTCCATGTTTGTGTGTTCAATCCCAGTACTATTTAAACCCTCCCTACTCTCCTTTAATAACAGATTCAGAGTTCTAAAACGTTTGACTACTATAAAAAAAAATACTATACACTCCTACTCTCTAGAGCAATATTATTCTTTGTTTTGATTCTTGGCCGGCTGGAAGCCAAGGCTAGAAATCTTCAAATGTTTTGCTTCTATTTGGTGCTAATTGCTACACTGTTGGATTCCTTTTTTCCTGTTTCATCTTAACTGGTGAGTTATTGAATCCTTTTCCATTTCATTATAATTACTTGTTTAATGTGTTACCGCTATTAAACCATGTTACCCTAAATGTTATTACTTGTAGTTAAGACATGTTGAACTTAGTTGAATTGGTTAATGAAATCTCCCGAAATCTGTGTTATTTAGGACTATCTTTTAGAGTTAAACATGCTTTCATACCTTTCCTAAGGACTGTTTTATTATGTATAGATGTGTGCCTTAACAAATTCATAAATTTATTTGTTAAACATGTTATAATATGATTTGTTTGGTTCTGTTCTCATTATGTTATGATATCTCTATTAAATTGTCTTAATCAGTTCCTACTGCTAATCAGTGTGTTCCTTTCCTATGACTTAGTCTGATCTAATCTATGTTATCACTGTGAAAATGTTTACAAAGTGACCTTAATAGCCTGGGGCTTTGTTAATTCCTAAAAAACTTGGTTAAGTTTGCTTAGGTTCAAATGTGTTGCTATTTGTTTGTGTTCTATGTGTGATTTTGTCCCTAAATGTATCCCCTAATCCCATCCTACTCTCTTGAATACTCACTCTTTGCTAGCTGAAAGCCAAAGCTATTTAGGTTCTGTCCTCTGGCCTCGCTAGTGTGAGCACTTCTCAAGGTTCATATGAGACCCTTATGAACTCTGACACACTAGGATTGGGTCTCTAGTCTTCTTTTAACTGTTTCTGATCATTTTCTATAGTGTGAGCACTGCCTCGGGTTCTTGAAGGCCTTGGGAACTTTGACACACTAGAGATTTGGGTTTTTGCATGCTTATCCTTGAGATATGGGTGAATCATTCACTACTGGTTATTTTATTTCTATAGGCTTTTGGAGATACTATGAGTTGAAGGCCTTGCCTGTCTAGGTGCATTTGGGCCTACTGCATGCTTCCTATAGTTCTACTTACTTTGTTCATTCATTAAATTCTGGTCTGTAATAATTATTTGTAATAACAATTGGGGTGTTCGTAAAAATTGGGAAAATGGGTTTATTTTAACATTTGCATGAAATGGGTAGAAATCCTGCCTATAGGTGTTTACTTTGCTCAAATACGTTTAACCATTATGTGTTAGATAACCTGATTATAGGTGTTTACTTTGCTCAAATACGTTCTGCTATTGTGTGTTAGATAACCTGCCTATAGGTGATTACTTTGCTCACATACATTCTGTTATTGTGTGTTAGATAACCTGCCTATAGGTGTTTACTTTGCTCAAATACATTCGGCTATTGTGTGTTAGATAACTTGCCTATAGGTGTTTACTTTGCTCGAATATGTTCTGTTACTGTATGTGGTAGATAACCTGCCTATAGATGTTTAATCCGTCTAACCTATTCTGCTTCTACATGTTAGATACCATACCTATAGGAAATAAAGTAACCAAAGTTCAATTTGCATTGCAGCATATTAATTAGGCATCATGATCATAAGGTCATGTTAATTAATGTTCTACAAATCTGCATTTAGAAATCATGCCTATAGGGTTTTAATTGGTTGGTATGATATTGTCATAGTTGCCCACTTAGTAGACATGCCTATAGGAACTAAAACCAGTTTCAATCATCAAAGGTAGGAATCATGTCTATAGGGTAACCCCCACCTGCGTTAAGTGCTAAAATTGGGCTTTAAAACACTATTTCGTTGAATACTATTAGAAAGCATGCCTATAGGAACAAATTGAGTAATCCTGAATATCTCTTGTGTTTATCACTTCCAAACACTGCGTTATTCACCTAGATAGCATGTCTATAGGTTTTAACCACTTATAATTATAATCAGTAGGAAATTGTGCATGTCACTTAGAAATTATACTTTGCATAACTTCCCGCATGATCAAAAATATAACATCGGGGCTGGGCCCCACCACTCTTAACCATATCCCTGGGGTGGCCTCTAGCTGGCGGGCCTCCACCTCTAACGGCCTAACCTCCACCTCTAACAATCTAGCCCCTACCTCTGGCTGCCTGACCCCTGCCTCTGGCTGGCTGAGCAGGCGGTGCAGTAACTGGTGTTGGATACGAGAACCCTGATGCTGTGGTTGAACACCCACTAACCTCAGACAAGTCCTCCTGATATGACAATAACTACCACACTTGAAACATCCATCCTGATACTGTGGTTGTAAGCACTGAGACTGACCCGAACGAAATGGCTGACCACGGTAATAACTCTGAATAGGAGGTGCACTGATAGGAGCTGGTGATGCACTATAGGCTGGCTACCCAGAAGGAGGCACATAAGGACCACGACTCCCTGAAGCACTGTGGGATGCCTGAAGCTCTGAATGGAACGGCCTGGGAGGATTTACTCTACCAAAAGTACCCCTGCCTCCAGGCGAGGCACCGTTGAATCCACCGGAATGATGAGGTCTCTTGTCTAACCGTTGACCTCCCTGTCCAAGAACCATCTCAACTCGCATGGCTACATTGGCAGTCGCCTGAAAAGAAATCTCGCTCCTAGTCTCCTTAGCCATATGCAATCTAATAGGCTGAGCAAGTCCCTCAATAAACCTCCTCACCTTTTCTCTCTCGGTAGGAAGCAGAAGAGTAGCATGACGGGCCAAATCTACAAAACGGGTCTCATAATGAGTAACAGTCATGTTGCCCTGCTGGAGACGCTCGAACTCAGGGTGGCGCTCCCCTCTCAAGGTGATAGGCACAAACTTCTCTAGGAAGAGATGAGTGAATTGGTCCCAAGTAAGAGCAGGCAACCCAGCTGATCTGGTCAACAAATAATCCCACCACCATTTCCTGGCGGAACCAGTCATCTGAAAAGCAGAAAAGTCGACCCCATTGGTCTCCAATATACCCATGTTCTGAAGAACCTCAAGACAGTTATCCGGTCTGTAAAAAGTCTCATAAGACATAGTTGACCCATATCCCGTCTGTATCGCAGCAACCGGCTAAACTACTCCAACTGGATGAGCTGCTGGAGTCTGATACTGGGGGCCATCTGCTCGGGGGTGTGAGTAGTAGGAGTCTGGGCTCCTCCTCCATCTCGAGAGATGGTTGGTGCCATGGAGAATGCGCCAGTCTTGGCTACAGTCTCCATAAGTCCCACCAATCGGACCAAAGCATCCTCAAGCAAGGGGGTAGCAATGAACCCCTTCGGGACCTGAGCTGGTCCGGAAGGAATAGTTTGAGCCAGAACCTCCTCGTCAAACTCTACCTGAGGCTCCATGGATGGGTTTCTGCTCGGGCTCTTGGGCTGAGCCCTGCCCCTGGCTCGGCCTATGACACGACCTCGGTCTTGACCGCTGCCCCTTGTAGGAGCTACTGCTGGAGGCTCTAACTGCTGCTCAGCTGAAGAAGCGGTATGTGTTCTCGTTATCTGCGAGAGAATAAGAGTAGGAGAGTTCAATCAGTACTAAGAAAACAAAATCACAAGACAAAGTTGAAGGAAAGTGAATTTGTTCCTAACTTTATAGCCTCTAGGAGATAAGTACTGACGTCTCCGTACCGATCCCAGACTCTACTAAGCTTGTCCGTGAATTGTGAGTCCTTGGCAACCTAGTGCTCTGATACCAACTTGTCATGACCCTAAATTCCAACCGTCGGGATGGTGATGGCGCCTAACGTTTTACTTGCTAGGCAAGCCAACATTAGAGATCATTAAGCCGTTTCTAAACCCCTTCCAATAATATCCAACAATTAATCTACAATAAGTAAACGAAAAATGCGTAAAATATATAATAGTCTTAACATTTATACACAACTACCCAGAATCTGGAGTCACAACCCACGGACATTCTAAGATTTACTACAAATATTTATTTGAAAGAAATACAATTGTTTGGATAAAGGAAAAACAGTAAATAGAAACGATAGACGGGGACTTCAGAGCTTGTGAACGCCGGTAGGACTAGCTTGAATCTCCAATCAGATAGAGCCAGCAGCTAACTCAGGGTCAACTCGGTCCAGCACCAAAATCTGCGCAGAAAGTGCAGAGTGCAATATTAGTACATCCGACCCCATGTACTGGTAAGTGCTGAGCCTAACCTCGACAAAGGAGTGGCGATGCTATGGCGGGATACTCACAATAAATATGTATAGAGTGAATAATAATGACAGAAAAGAAGGCAGGATAATGTAAAAACTGTAACTTGCAAGGAATAAATACAAGACCCAACATGTTCCATCAGTATTCAGCTATAACCAATCCTTAGGTGTCATTCAAAACTACCGGACAACTTACACAGTCGAAGAAAGAGCATAAACACATAAACTGTTGCAGCACGCAACCCGATCCCGCCGTACATATCGCAATACTCCCTTATTTCTTAGTATCATAAATAACAAAATATAGATAAATTGTTGCGGCGTGCAAACTGATCCCACCATATCATAATAAACATAGTCACGGTTCATCGTTATATCACCACATTCCACTTTTATTACACCTGTTGCGGCACGTAACCCAATCCCACCATATCATAATAATTGACCCTTATTCATCCTCAATATTTCACCCTTATTCCAATTGTTGCGGCGTGCAACCCGATCCCACCATATTCATATCAATTACACAGGAAGTATAGAAGTTTCACAAACTAACACAAAAACCCTTCTCAATACTTAAACTTCATAACAAGGCAAATGGAAACCTTATACTCAATAAAACTCTATATAAGTAATACTACTCAGCTAAACTAATCCAGAATATCATTAAAACACAATTCAGAACAACTTACGCAAGTAATAGGGGATAAGGAAACTATAGTACTACAATTATCATCAACAAGGAGAGACAAATATCTAACATTTAGCAATTATGCATGGACAAGTAGGCATGTAACAATTAAAACAGGGAAGGAACATTATAAAAAAAACAAAAAAAGAAACAGGAAAAATAGATAAATTGGCAGCGCATAAGTACTCATCACCTCACAAATACGCCACTCACATGACTTTTCATATAGCAATTAAGGCGAGGATTCCTAATCACTCAAGTCAAAGTTAGGCACAACACTTAACTCGATCCACATGCCACTCACTGCTCAATTACCGCTTTTCCTCTATATTCCACCTCCAAACCGCTCGTATCTAGCCATAATTAACTTAATAACATCAAATATTGTTAAAGAAATCAATTACAATGCATAAATTTAGGTTTCCCAAACTTTTCCCCAAAAAGTGAAAAATCGACCCTAGGCCCGCTTGGTCAAAACTCGAAGTTTGAACCAAAACACATTCACCCCCGAGCCCGAATATGCAATTAGTTTTGAAATTCGACCCCAAATTGAGGTCTAAATCCCTATTTCTACCATGGAAATCCTAGATTTTAGGTTGGAAATTCATGAAATGTGATGGGAGATTGAAATAACGTGGGTTAGGATCACTTACCAAAGTTTTGGGGGAGAATGGTCTTGGAGAAATCACCTCTAAGGTTCCCGTCTAAGTCTCCTTTCATCAGCTGCAGCTGTCGTAAATGAGACTTGGGCTTCGCATTTCAGCTGCAGATGTCGCAAATGTGATTTGGGCTTCGCATTTCAGCTGCAGATGTCGCAAATGCAACATGCGCTTCGCAAATGCGATGCCCGCAAATGTGAACTCCTTGCATCTCTGCTGCCTTCGCAAATGCGAACATTGAACCATCGCAAATGCGACATTAATCTCGCAAATGCGAGAGTCCCAATCCCAGACCATGCATGCAGATGTGATGCTTCTTCTCAAATGCGAGGTTCACATTTGCGAGCCATACTTTGCAAATGCGAAGTCTATAGACCTAAAGCACACCAGCTATGGTTTCTAAGTTCATTTCACTCCATGGCCTATATGAAACTCACCCGAGCCCTCGGGGCTCTAAGCCAAAAGTACACACAAGTCTAAAAATATCATACAAACTTGCTTGCGCGATCAAATTGCCAAAATAACATCTACAACTACGATTTTAGTGTCAAATCAAATAAAATTTTCAAGAAAAACTTTGAAATTCCTATTTTCACAATCGAGCGTCCGAATCACGTCAAACTGACTCCATTTCATACCAAACTTCACAGACAAGTTATAAATATTATATTGAATCCGTACCGAGTTCCGGAACAAAGATATGGGCCCAATATTAAAAATGTCAAACATCAATATATTCTTAAAAACTTTAGATTTTCAGACTTTTAATTTTCAACAAAAATTCACAACTCAAGCTAGGGACCTCGAAATTCGATTCCTTACATACGCCTACGTCCCATATTTTAATACGGACCCACCGGGACCGTCAAAATACAGTTTTGGGTCCGTTTACTCAAAACATTGACTGAAGTCAATCCAAATCAATTTTAGGGCAAAAATTCATATTTTTATCAACTTTCAACATAAAATCTTTCCGGAAACACTCCTGGACTGCGCACGCAAATAAAGGAGGGTAAAAATGAGATTTTTAAGGCATAAGAGCGCAGGATCGAGTTCTAAAATATAAGATGATCTTTTGGATCATCAAAGGGGTCTACATTACCCCCCCCCCCCCCCCCCCCNCCAAACCTTTAATGGTCGGGAAATAATACCCACCTTAACTTTTGAATAGGAAAGGGAACCCCTTGTGCAATAGCTTTCTGGTGAAATAATTATTTTTGAATAAAAATCTTTATTTTTGAATAGATAATTTTTAGAATAACCAAGTTCTTTCATTTTAGCCAAAAGCTCTACATATGACAATAATTAGGATCTATAAAATTTTTGGCGTGTCCCTTTAATCTCTTCCCGTATAGCTTAAGATCTAATGTAATGCAAAAACACCTCCCCATTAAATTTTCAAATGTGACCTTGTCAAATATAATTTCTTTTAGTAAACACAATTTCAAAATAAATAAAGTTCAATAATTGCTTTAGCATAACAATAAAAAAAATAAAAATTCGTAAATAAATTAATATTCATAGCAACAATTCTTTCATCTAATATATATGTCAGAGAATTACCGAATTCAGTATATTTTTTCTCTTCTCATTAAAATGCTAAAGCATCCATAATAAAAATATCTTAAATTTTACAAACAAGAAAGACAAAACTCAAGTATTCGTTTGGATGAAAAATATTATACTTCACCTTTGAAAGGATAGGGAGAGAGAAAAAAAAATTCTTTATTCCAAAAAAGAAATTCTCACAGGAAAATAATTGCATATGGAGTTCCCTTTCCCATCCAAAATGTG
>ML367728.1:0-122250 GCA_005239505.1 Nicotiana paniculata
CATTAAAAGGATTCCCTTTCAAAGCCTTCTACCATAGTAATATACTTCAGTTTTCATGTTTCTGTTTCCTTTATGAAATGGAAAAAGTTAGTTGGACTTAATGACACTATAGAAAACCTCTTTCCTTCTGTTGACATAAATGAAGCTGAAATATCTCCTTCTACTTTGTATGCTATTGCATGAATTCTTGAAAATGCGCCTTTTATTAACGGAAACCCCCATAACACCTTTTTCCCAAGTTTTTTTTTTTCCAAATCAAATAAAAATTTATGTTAACTAGTTAAAAGTACTTGCGTTGGAAATCATTTGAAAACCAAACTTCAACGTAAGTTTCATAGATGGCTGACTAAGAGTCATTGGATTAAGATGTGGCTTCCTGCCACGTGGGGGTGGGAGATGGGGTTTTAATCTTATCCAAAACTCATTAGTTAATTAGATAATATTCCGCTATCCGGTAATTAATCAATTATCCGCATAATTAAGGATTATCTCAACCTACTTAAAATACTACTTTTTTTTAACACACTTTATGTACCCTACTATCATGGTTATGTGGTATCATATAAAATCAATACATACATTATTATTTAAAACATTCATGTAAAAATACATATATCTTCTCAACTTCTAATTTTCTTAATCTCATATAAATATTACAAATTTCCCTACGCTTAATTCGTAAAATGGTAAAAAGATAACTTTCTTTTTTTGTGAGAAAATAATTTCTATCTTTAAAATAAAGAAAATCTCATAAACTTCCTTATATGATGTGTATAATTTAAAATATATTTTTAAGTAGTAATATTAATAACTGTATAAAATCATATTTTTCAAACCAATTTTTTTTTTTTACAAAAATGTTCCACTCAATTTAAATACCATATCAAAATATATCTACGGTATCAAGGTGGTTAAACTTACGGGGTCTTATGGTCACAAATCATCTTTAGAAATGTACGGGATGTAAAATCCTTCCCCCTTTTAGAAACATTCGTCCTCGAATGTTCACTCTTAGAAATTACCAAATTTTCACTAGGGTCTCCTCTGTTTACTAAACTAAAACCCAACCTCTATCTGAACTCTCGACTATTCACAACCTTTTCTACTTAACTATCTCACATTATCTTCACCTTTACGTTACTTATATTTCAATCTATATCTGTTTCTTTCATAACTTCCCTTCAACATAGGTGGAAATTACGCCTTAAAGTTCTACTGTAAAACTTGCATCTCTGGTGCATACAAAATCTAGCGAAAGCTTCATACTGATTTTGTACGACTCAGATCTATGGCACAATTTGGAACAAAAGAGGGTAACATTTTCTAAATGCCCTATAGCCTCTCAATTACAAATGTGGCGCGCAACACACCCATAAGTGAGACTCTACTAGGCACGACTTTGTAGACTCCCTAGGAGACGACCTGCTCTGATACCACTTTTTCACACCCCCAAACATGGGGAGGCGTGGCTGGCACCCAGTGCCGCATTGGCCCGAGTGAACCACTCTGTAACTCATTTATTTTCTTTGTGACTTCATGGGCCAACATGGCCAGAACTCGTAATGTACAACTTGTAAGTGGGCAACACTGTATCCATAAACTATCATTCATAAAACATGAATACATATGAGCCGTTAAGGCCTCTGACATACTGTACAAACTGAACATTTGTCTACAAAGCCTCTAAGATTTACTATCATCAAATGGGACAGGGTACCGGCCTACCCATCAGTCTATAGTAAAACTCTGACACGATGACTCATAGACTTGGTTGCACTCCGAATGAGGTGGAGTCTTACCGATCCTTCCCTGAATGCCAATATCGTCTACTATGAGGGCTCGTCAAACTGATTATCTATACCTGCAGGCATGAATGTAGCGTCCCCAACAAAAGGACGTCAGTACGAATAATGTACTGAGTATGTAAGGCATAACTGAAATGTAATAATAAGTCAACATTAATTAAGGACACATATAATCAACCTGTAAGTCTGGATAGCTTTGTCGATCATGAAATATTTATAATTTCATGCATATTCCTACAAATGTCATGTAATGCATAGGTCTGTACGTACATAAAATCATCAAGCCTCTGAGGGCATCCCAACATATCGCCTTGGCCATTGTGGGCAAATCATCAACGTATACCAGCTGATCAGGTGGTGGTGCGTATATAATGCCATAACCTTTCCCATGTCCAATATACATACATATATACGCGTATATAACGCCGTTTGAGTATACATACATATATACCTGTATATAACACCGAACCGACCTATACAACTCGAAATGAGACCAAATTTTGCAAGCAAGTCAAAAATGATATAACGGAACTAATCACGGTCTCGGAATCCTGTTCGGCCTCGATAACACAAACACACATCCCAAACCAATATAGGAACTTATGAAACTTCTTATTTCAATATTGGGCGCTGAAACGCTCCTGGGTCATCAGAAACCCATTTTGAACATGCGCCCAAGTCCAAAATCATCATACGAAGCTACCAGAATCGATGAAACTCGATTCCGAGGTCGTTTACCCAAAAAATTGACCGAAGTCAAACTTGGGCTTAAAGGCCAACCTTAAGGAACCAATTGTTCCGGTAGCACTCTAAACACCTCCGAATCCCGGACCACCAGTTCCCGCAAGTCATAAATCATAAAAAGCCGCTATGGGAAGTTTCATTTAGGGGAACGGGGTCCGATAACGCAAAATGACCGGTCGGGTCGTTAGATTCTCCACCTCTTAAACAAACGTTCGTCCTCGAACGGGTCTATAATCATACCTGAAATGCTGAATATGTGTGGATATCTACTCCGCATGTCCTCTTCGGACTCCCAGGCCGCCTCCTCAACTGGATGGCTCTTCTACTGGACCCTTACGGTAGAAACTCTCTTAGACCTCAACTGGCGGTCCTGCCTATCGATAATAGCAACTGGCTCCTCCTCGTAGCGCAACCTCTCATCCAACCGAATAGTGCTGAAATCAACCACGCGAGAGAAGTCGGCATGGTACCTGCGGAGCGTGGATACATGAAAAACTGGATGAACTCCTGATAAACTGGGAGGCAAGGCCAGCTCATAAGCAACCTCCCCAACTCGTCTCAACACCTTGAATGAACCTATAAACCTCGGGCTCAGCTTGCCCTTCTTCCCAAACCTCATAATACCCTTCATAGGCGATACTTTCAACAAGACCCTATCTCCCTCAATAAATGATACATCACACGCCCTCTGATCCACGTAACTCTTTTGTCTGGACTGTGCTATACAGAGCCTCTCCTGAATCAACTTCGCCTTCTCCAAGGCATTCCTTACCAGGTCGGTGCCATATAACTTACCCTCGCCAGGCTCAAACCACCCGATAGGAGAACGACATCACCGACCATACAAAGCCTCAAATGGTGCTATCTCAATGCTGGACTGGTAACTATTATTGTAAGCAAACTCCGCCAAAGGCAAGAACTGGTCCCACTGACCTCCGAAGTCAATCACACATGCCATGAGCATGTCCTCCAATATCTAAACTATACGATCCGACTGACCATCAGTATGAGGGTGAAATGTTACACTGAGGTCTATCCGGGTACCCATCTCACTATGCAATGCTCTCCAGAAGTGCAAGGTGAACTTAGGACCTCGATCTGATATAATGGACACCGGCACACCGTGCAACCGGACTATCTCCCGAATGTAGATCTGCGCCAACCTCTCAGAAGTATATGTAGTAGCTACCAGAATGAAATGTGCCGATTTGGACAATCTATCCACAATGAACCAAACCGCGTCCAGCTTCCGCAAAGTATGAGGCAACCCAACCACGAAGTCCATAGCGATGCGCTCCCATTTCCACTCAGGAATGGGCATCTGCTGAAGTAGGCCTCCTGGCCTCTGGTGCTCATATTTCACCTGCTGACAATTAAGACACCTAGTCACATACTCCATAATGGTTTTCTTCATTCGCCTCCACCAGAAATGCTGCTTCAAGTCACGATACATCTTTATAGCACCAGGATGAATAGAATACCGAGAACTATGTGCCTCCTCTAGAATCCTCTCCCTCAGGCCGTCAACATTAGGAACACATAAGCGGCCCTGAAGTATCAGAACACCATCCTCGCCGATAGTATCCTCCTTGGCTCTACACTGAACCACTATCTCCTGAAGCTCTGCTAAGCACGAATCATATAATTGCCAGGCCTTAATCTCCCCCGATAACGAAGACTGAGCAACCACATGTGCTAAAACTCGACGAGGCTCTGAAAGGTCTAACCTCACTAGGCGAGTGGCCAAGGATTGAGCGTCCAAGGCTAGAGGTCTCTCCTCTGCTGCAATATAAGCCAAGCTACCCATACTCTCCGCCTTCCTGCTCAAAGCATCTGCTACCACATTTGCCTTGCCCGGGTGATAAAGAATGGTGATATCATAATCCTTCAACAACTCAAGCCATCTGCGCTGCCTCAAATTAAGATCCTTCTATTTGAAAGAGTGCTGCAAGCTACGGTGGTCTGTATAAACCTCACATGACACTCCATACAAGTAGTGCCTCCAAATCTTAAGAGCGTGAACAATCGCCACCAACTCCAAATCGTGCACATGGTAATTCTTCTCATGAACCTTCTGCTGGCGTGAAGAATAAGCAATAACTCTCCCCCTTGCATCAATACACACCCCAAGCCAACGCGTGAAGCGTTGCAATATACTGTGTATATCCCATAACCGGAAGGCAATACTAAAACTGGCGCTGAGGTCAATGTTGTCTTGAGCTTCTGAAAGCTCGCCTCACACTCGTCAGACCATCGAAACGGGGCATTCTTCTGAGTCAATCTAGTCAATGGAGCTGCAATAGAAGAGAAACCCTCTACAAATCGGCGATAATAGCCTGCTAGGCCCAAAACACTCCTGATCTCTGTAGCTGAAGTAGGACGCGACCGACTTTGAACTGCCTCGACCTTCTGAGGATCAACCTTGATACCCTCTCCGGATACCACATGCACCAAAAATGCCGCGGACTCCAACCAAAACTCCCACTTGGAGAACTTAGCATATTCTGTTCTCGCGAAGTCTGGAGCACAACTCTCAAATGCTGCTCGTGCTCCCCCAGGCTACGTGAGTAAATCAAAATGTCATTAATGAAGACAATGATGAAGGAATTAATATACGGCCCGAACACCCTATTTATCAAGTCCATGAATGCTGCTGGGGCATTAGTCAAACCAAAGGATATCACTAGGAACTCATAATGGCCATATCTCGTACGAAAAGCATTCTTTGGAACATCTAAAGCCCGAATCCTCATCTGATGATACCGCGATCGCAAATCAATCTTAAAAAATAGACGAGCACCCTGCAACTGGTCAAAAAAATCATCGATGCGCGGGAAAGGATACTTGTTCTTAATGGTAACCTTGTTCAACTGGCGGTAATCAATATACATCTGCATAGACCCATCCTTCTTTTTCAAAAATAAAATTGGAGCACCCCACGGCGATACACTCGATCTGATGAACCCCTTAGCTAACAACTCCTCAAGCTGCTCCTTCAAATCCTTCAACTCTTTCGGAGCCATACGATACGGAGGAATAGATATATGTTGGTGCCTAGAGCTAAATCAATGGAGAAATCAATATCACGGTCCGGAGGCATGCTCGGAAGATCCGAAGGATATACATCTGCAAACTCACAAACCACTGGAACTGAATCAATCCTCGGAGACTCGGGCGGTGGTGTCCCGCACGTAATCAAAATAGGCTAGACAACCCTTCTCGACCATATGTCGGGCCTTCAAGAATGAAATAACCCGGCTGGCTGCACTAACTGAAGAAGCTCTCCACTCCAGCCTAGGTGACTCGGGCATGGCTAAAGTAACTATCTCGGCATGGCAATCAAGCACGGCATGATGAGGATATAGCCAATCCATTCCTAGAATAACCTCAAAATCAACCATGTCGAGCAATAAAAGGTCAGCTCTGGTTCCGAACCCACACAAGGTGATCATACAAGATAGATACACCCGGTCTACCACCACAGAATCGCCCACAGGAGTGGACACATATGTAGGAGATCCCAAGGACTGACGAGAAACATCCAGAAAAGGAGAAAATAGGGCTGAAACATATGAATAAGTGGATCCTGGATGAAACAATACTGAAGCCTCTCTACCACATACTGTATAATACCTGTGATCATGGCGTCGGAGGACACTACATCTGATCTGGCCGGAATAGCATAAAACCTGGCTGGAGCACCTGAAGACTGAGCCCCACCAAAGTGAACAGGAGTTGCCTGACCTCCCCCTGACTGGCCTCCACCTCTAGGACAAACCTTGCCGACCTGTCCTCCACCTCTAGGTGGCCGGACTGCTAGTGCTGAACTCATAGGCTGATAACCTTGCTGCACTGTCTTGCCCCGAAACCTGGGATAAGCTCTGCTCAGCTGGCCCAAATCCCCACACTCGTAACACCTCACAAGTGACATATCCTGTTGTCCCGAAGAAGAAGAATCCTGAATGGTCAGAGGGCGATGTGAACCCTTAGGCATAACACTGAAATAGGAATTGGAGGATCTCTAGCGACTGGACTAACCACTAGGAGAACTCTGAATAGCTGGAGGACGGTGGGAGCGCTCTGGCATGGCACTGAACTGGGGCGTAATTGGGCCTCCTCGGGGAGGTGGTGGAGGTGTTGAATAAGAAGGCCTGCTGGGTTGACCTTCCCCAAAGAGACCTCTGCTCCTAGCTGGGGCATCCCTGAAATCTCCTGAGAACCTAGCCCTCTTATCCTGCTGACCTTGCTCCCTGCTCCTCAACCGATAACCCTCAATCCTGCAAGTAATCTCCACTACGAGCTGATAAGGAGTACCTATCTCCACCTCTCGAGCCATGGTGGATCTAATACTTGGATGCAACCCTGCTACAAACCTCCGCACTCTCTCAAAGTCGGTGGGTAATATCATAAGTGCATGGCGTGGCAACTCTAAAAATCTAGCCTCATAATTTGTCGCGGACATCTGCCCTTGCTCTAACCGCTCAAACTGACCCCGTAGCTCTTCCCTCTCAGTGGGTGGAATATATCTGTCCAAGAACATCTGTGTGAACTGCTTCCAAGTCACAGTAGGAGAATCTGCTGGCGTGCTGAGAACATAAGACTGCCAACACCTGCGAGCTCTGCCCTCTAACTGGAATGTGGTGAAATCCACTCCATGGGACGCTAGGATCCCCATGTTGTGCAGTCTATCCCTGCACCTATCAATGAAGTCCTGGGCATCCTCACCTCGCTCGCCCCCGATGACTGGAGGGCGCAATCGAGTCCATCTGTCTAACATCTTCTGCTGATTGCCATCCGCAACTGGTCTGGGCTTCGGAGCTGCTACTACAGGACGGGTACAACCCATGGGCAGTGTACCCGGGGTATAATGTGGTGTAGCTACCGGCCTTGCGGCCTGGGCGTTAGGGGTCTGGGCTCCTCCTCCCGCCTGAGAAGTGGCAGGATCTGCTGAAATAAACCAGCCTGGGACATAGTGTCCATAAATCTCATCATACAGCCCATAACTGCCTGGAAGCCTGGCACCGTCATAAAGTCTACTAGGTTAGGATTCGCTGGAGGCACCACATCCTGCTCCTCTATAATAGGGTCATCTGGTGGCGGTACCGGAATAGCTCTGGGACGCCCCCCTCCCTTACCACGGGCTGGCGCCTTCCCCCGGCCTCTGCCAGCGAGGATAGCGGCCCTTCTCGGGTCTGGAACATCAGATGTGCGCGTCCTCACCATCTGTGAGAGAATATGAGAGTGAAGTTAATAAATCATCGACTGCACGATAGAATAAGAACCAAAGAGAGTTTTCCTAACACCTTGTAGCCTCCCAAAGATAACTACAGACGTCTCCGTACCAATCCGTAAGACTCTACTGGGTTTGCCCATGACTCGTGAGATTTACGGGAACCTAGTGCTTTGATACCATGTTGTCACGACCCAAAATCCAACACGGGTCGTGATGGCGCCCAACACCGGAGTCAGGCAAGCCAACAGTTTTTTACTAGTGAGATTATCCTTATTAACATACCAACCCCACACATTTCCCAAAGTTTTAAGCTTAAATCATTTAAATAAAAGCGGAAACATTTACCAACTTAAGTAAATACAACCATAGTGATCGTGATCCAATATATATACAGTCCCAAAAATAATGAGTCTATTATGTGCGTGCCAGGAACTAGAATATACAAAAGATGGTACAAACTATACTGCTGTCTGAGAGAAGTGGATAGAAGTAAACAAAAGATAACTCCATCGCACTGCTGAGAATCGTCAAGGGGTGCAGCTCACCATGGAGTTAGGTCTAGAATATAAGATAAGCTCCGGTCGGATAACCAGAAACACCAGCCTCAGAACTTGTACGATTAAGTACAAAAGTGCAGCATGAGTACATAAATATATATGTAACCAATGAGTATCCCCCTAACCCCGAAGAGGTAGTGACGAGAGGTCGACATGACACTCACTAAGGTCCAACAGTAATAATGCAAAACAGGATATAACGGAATGCAGTAGACATGTGAGACAGTAAGCAGCAGATACCTATCAAATACAGAAATGCAGGAAAGTACTGAAAATAAGAAACAATGTACACTTTCCTTTTTCCCCCAAATATCTATCAAGTCAATATCAATGGAAACAGTACCAAATATACCAAGCTCACACAAGGATAAGACAACCGGCCGGAGTCATAAGGAAATATCTAGACACTGAATAGACGTAAAGCTTCCCCTGCTCGTGAATCATATCTGCGACTCGGGTGCTGACACATTTATGTACAATTTCCATAAAGCTTCCATCGATCACGAATCATACCTGCGACTCGAGTGCTGACTCACTTATGTATAATTACAATAAAGCTCCCCTCAATCGCTAATCATACCTGTGACTCGAGTGCTGACACACTTATACCGACTTATCATAAAGCTTTCCTCGATCGCAAATCATATCTACGATTCGAGTGTTGACTCTCATACGTACATATGTATATACCGACATCTCAATAACTTAGTAGGGCTATACCTGTAACAGGGATTGATCAACTGGGAGTACAAGTGCAACCTTCCCACATTTCCATATCAATTTAAAAGCAATAGGCAGCTCGAAAAACACCCAAAGATACATATAAGGCACATAGAGACATGCGTGTGAGCCCTAAAAATATCCGACATAGCATGATAGTTGCCACGTATGGAATCTCATCACTTTGTACGCACGTATCCCCCAAAACAATTACACACAGCATATATAACACCTACGGGGACAATTCCCTCTTACAAGGTTAGAAAGGAGAATCACCTCGTGTCAAATCTACCCCTCGGACCAAGGATGCGCCCCAACTCCGAACTCTACACTCGAGGACTCGCAACTAGCCAAATACGGTACAATGACATCAATGCATGCTCAAAGTAGGGAAATTATCCTATTTATTCAATAATTCAACATTCTTGAACAATTCCCAAAATCCAACCCCGGGCCCGCACGCTCGGATTCCAATAACTCTTGAAGGGAACACTCACCTAAAGCCTAAGGATCATTAATATACGATTTTTACTTGATTTCATAGCAAATTCACGGGTAAATTCTCAAATTATCGCAAGCTCTAGGTTACTACCCAATTCAGGATTTTTCAAAAATTTAGGTAGTTAACCAAGCTAGTAATCCATGCATGAAGCTAATATTAGAGTAGATTTTACTTACCTTAAATGACCAGGTCATTTGCCCCTCAAAAATGGTGGAAATCTCCCCAAGGAAGAAGAAGAAGATGAGAAAAATGTATTAAGACCCATGTATAACAACACACTGTCTGAACAATGTTTTTTCAACTGCGGCTCGAGGCTCGCACCTATGGTCTCGCACCTGTGGAAATGGACTGGGGAGCCTGGGCCTGCACCTGCGGAGTCGAGACCGCACCTGTGGCTCCTCTCCTGCGGAACTTTGTTCGCACCTGCGTGAATTGGGCAGACCACTGTGGGTCGCACCTGCGACTGGTCAACCGCACCTGCGGTCACACCAGAATAGGTGCACCAGCAGCTATTTCAGCTAGTTTTTGGCCTCGTGTGGTGTCCGGGAGGCACCTGGGCCCACCCGAGCCCCCGTCCAAATATACCAACAGGTACCAAATCATAATACAGACTCGCTCAAGCCTTTGCAACACCCAAAACAACGCTAAAACT
Organism: Nicotiana paniculata; assembly: GCA_005239505.1. NCBI lineage: Eukaryota > Viridiplantae > Streptophyta > Magnoliopsida > Solanales > Solanaceae > Nicotiana > Nicotiana paniculata. The sequence continues at coordinate 10,214 of ML367728.1, forward strand.
AAAAATCACACCTCAAAACCCCAAGAAACAAACTTAGGAACTTTAAGTTTTCTAGACTTTGCTAATGACGCGCCGAACCGACCTATACAACTCGGAATGACACCAAATTTTGCAGGAAAGTCATAAATGACATAACGGAACTAATCCTAGTCTCGGAATCCCGTTCGGACCTCGATAACTCAAAAACACATCCCAAACCAAAATAGGAACTTAAGGAACTTCTTATTTCAATATTGGGCGCTGAAACACTCCCGGGTCATCAGAAACCCATTCTGACCATGTGCCCAGGTCCAAATTCATCACACGAAGCGACTGGAACTGACAAAACTCACCCCTGCGGGTTCTCATACAGTTTGGGATGAGCCAGGATGTGCCTTTATGGATGAGGACAACACTATACGAGGATGAGTACAACAAACATATTCCAATCCTTGGGATAGGAAGACTTCAAGATGAGTGGAACGATCTGGTGACAATGACGATGGGTCAAAACTCGTGGTGCACTCCGGAGTATTATGTTTGGATTAACGATCAAGGCGAGATAGCCTAACCAAGCTGAGAGGGTATAGCCTAGTTGGAGGACGCATTGGCTATTTTGCAAATCTACCATGAGATCCTGCCATATTACCTTGTGACTACCTCAATGCACCGTCATGTGGTCCCAGGATCAATCAATAACATGCTGCCATCTACTGAAGACGATGACCGAGTAGTGGAGTGCATCAAGATAAAATTTGAGACAGAGCCGGAGGGAGATTTAGGAGAGGAATCTGAGTTCAACAATGATGAGGAAGATTTTGATATAGACCCGGAGGAAGATCCGGAGGAAGAACAAGAAGAAGAAGAGGAGATGGGGAATGATTACGGGGGATGGTTACTACAAGTTGGTTAATTTCTCTTTCTTTCCCATTTTGTACCCTTATCCCTGTTTTCTTACTTTCCTAAAGGGCGAGTCGTTTAAACCCATGCAGTTCTATGAAGATCTGAAAATAGTGATGTAACCTTTGTTCCCACTTATCTCAGTCTAATTATTATCAATGAAAGGAAAACTTGCTTCGGGGTCTAAATGTGTCAAGTCTAACTATTTTTCAAACATTCACGATTTAGGCCTACCTCCAGAAATGAGAGGTCCCACTAATTCTAGTAAAGTGCGCTAACCTAAATACGAGAATTAATTGCTCTATGTGATCTCCTGCTTGTATAAATGAAGAAACTGACTTCTGTTTCTTTTTCTTTTTTCCTTTGTTTTTCATTTTATTATTATACTCCCCAAAAGAAAAGTTGGTTTTGTGTCGACCCAAAACTAAAGGAACCACCATACAATCTAAGATCAAAGGGAAAGATGTCTATAGAAAACCCGACTAAACATGCTCTAGCCCGGGGAGATCGTTAGAGAAGGACGATACCAGGAATGATGAACACGTGGCCAGGATGGCGCAGGAGATGGAGTCTTTAAGGGAGGAAGTACAACATATCATGGAACTAGCAAACCTAGTCGTGACAACGCTCCCTGAAGCACCTCGCTTTCCTTATTTGGATTCAATTCTTGATCACATTCCTTACAAATCACGCCAAACCAACAACACCCTAACTTCAATCGCCACCACTCAAGTCACACCTCCAATAGCCCCCGAAACCCACCAAAGACCCATATCCACACTCCCTACGTACAACAGTACATTCAAACACAACAAAACCCACCTATTTCAACTAAAACAACTTACACCCCTCCTCGTGATGGAGTCACTTTTAACACTCACCCAAATCAGCACATACCAATGACATATACCACCACCCATGAGAGATATAGCGGTTCAGGTCTCTTCTAAATAGGAAAGGGGGGTGGGTTTATATAGCAATAACATTGGATGCACAAACAAGGAAAATAGTTGAATAAACACAAGTAAGGAAAGAAATCAAGTAAACACAGGCGCAGAAAAAGGGAAAATCTCGCATGCAAGTCAGTAAAATAAGCAGAGAAGGAAAATTATCAAACTCTAAACCCTAGTTAGGGTTTTAAACTCGAAACTGGAAAATTGATATGAAGGATCCAGTTCAATCTCACGTATATGGACGAAATATTACACAAATCTTCAAGATTGAGTCGATTCATGTCAGATATAGAGGTGGTATTTGCCAAAATTAAGCAAATACCTAACTACTATCAGAATCGAAGAGCCCGTACCAAGAGAATGCAAATATGGTAAGCAAATAATGGTGAAATCCCATTATAAATGGGATTTGGAGAAGGGATTTAGGGGTGTGCCGATCTGTTTAGACCCCAGGGATATTCTTATACTATTCTCACACATTTTTGATAGGAAATTGTAAACTTAGTCATGTTTATTACTTGTTGCCTTTTTCACTGTTATCCCAATGTGTTAGAATACTGTGAGGTATTTGGGGCCGAGTCCGGTGATGTTGAGATGAGTTTCCCGAGTGGCTTGAGAGGATGACTGAGTGAGGCCGAGAACCGAGTTTGTGTGGCTAGTTATGGATTGGGCTGCACGCCGCAGTATATATATATATTATATGGATCGGGCTGCACGTTGTAACATATATATATATTGGATGGGGCTGCACGCCGCAGCAATATAGCACTTGGGCTGTAGGAGCCTCTCTAGGAGTCTGTACACCCCAGTGAGCATAGTCGACTGTTATTTGGATCGGGCTGCACGCCGCAGCATATGCTATGTGGATCGGGCTGCACGCCGCAGTAGTTTGTGTGGATACATGTTACTGTTAAGTGAGAGTGCTGAATGTGAGCTTTGAGCACTGATAGAGGAGTCACGAGTGACTGAGAGATCTTATGTATGAGTGATATTGTGCCCGAGAGGCTATAAATTGTGATATCATTGTTGTTCCTTCATTTTACATTGAGTCTCTTTAATAGACGTTGAGTTATGTTTTATGCAAGTTTAGAAGGGGAACTCGAATTTGTAAAGTATTTGGTAAATGTAGTCTTTTGGATTGCTCTATTTGTTTCCACTAGCAGATATTTTTATGAAACTATCACTTTTAAATGCTCGTCACTGCACTCAAGTCTTTAGTTACTTTGGTTACTTACTAAGTAGGCGTACTCACGTTACTCCCTGCACCTTTGTGTGCAGATCCATGTACCAGATCTGAGTGTTAGCTGATTTCTCTTGTGCTCAGAGGTTGCTCGAGGATAGAGGTAGCTGTTCGGCATCCCCAGTTGGCCTTATTTTCCTTTCTTAGCTCGTAGATTTCTAGTATTCTCCGGATCGACTGATAGGGGCTTGTTATCATATTTTTGTATTTATCTCTTTAGATGCTCATGACAGTTGTATCCGGGTGCTGGGTTATGGTTACATTTGATTTTGTGTATTTTTTGTTGTTAATTATATCTTTAAAACAGAACCTTAAATGAATTACTTTGACTTGTGACAAACAGACAGTTTTGTGTGTTACTCTTAGTAGTTGGCTGGCCAAGTTTCATGATAGGCTCCATCACGACCTATATTGATTTGGGGTCATGATAGTTGGTATGAGAGCCCTAGGTTACACAAGACTCAACAGTCATGAGTAGGTTTAGTAGAGTCTTGCGGATCGGTTCGGAGACGTCTATACTTATCTTCGAGAGGCTACAAAACCCTTAGGAAGAAAATCCCATTTTCTTGAACTCTGTCATGCCATTTTGTTGATTCTGGAAATCTAAGCTTTTGTTGTTTCATTCTCTCACAGATGTTGAGGACACGCGCTGCCGATCAGGGTGACCAGACACCAGCTATAACAGCGAGAGGTCGAGGCCGCGGTCGAGGCCGTTGTAGAGGTAGGGGACCGGCCTGTGCAGCAGACGGGGCAGTACCAGAGTGTCCACCTACCATTCAGGATCAGGTTCCGCCCGCAGATATTTGAGCCGGGCAGGCTCAGGCACCGACAGTGCCCATTGTTATTTCGGGTCTTCAGGAGACTCTGGATCAGATCTTATAAATATGTACAAGACTTGCTCAGGCAGTTGCTGCATCTTCTACAGCTTCTACTTCTCAGGCTGGGGAGGCATCCAGACTCCAGCTGCCCAGACACCTGAGAAGGTTACTCAGGGCCTTCAGACACCGGGGGAAGTTCCAGCCCAGTCGGTTGCTCCAGTTCAGGACTTCGTGATTCCAGCTATGCCAGATGATGAGCAGCGTAGGCTGGAGAGATTTAGTAGACTTCAGCCTCTAACATTCAGTGTTGCTGAGGGCTAGGATGCCCACTATTGTTTGGATAAGTGTCAGAGGATGCTTCGTACTATTGGGATTCTGGAGACCAGTGGGGTCTCGTTTGTTACCTTTCAGTTTTCTGGGGCTGCTTTTACTTGGTGGGAGTCTTTCGAGAGGCGTAGGCCTGTTGGTGCAACACCCCTCACCTGGAAGTAGTTCTTCACTATCTTTTTGGAGAAGTATTTTCCCCAGTCTCACAGGGAGGAGAAGCGTATGTAGTTTGAGCAGCTGCATCAGGGGGATCTATCAGTGACGCAGTATGTCCGGTTTTCTGAGTTGGCTCGTCATGCCACAGAGTTGGTCCCTACTGATAGGGAAAGGATTACGAGGTTCGTGGATGGCTTCACTTATCAGCTCCGCCTTTTGATGAATTAGGAGAGGGTATCAGGCGCTACCTTCGAGCAGGTTGTTGATATTGCTCGAGATATTGAGTAAGTTCATCGCCAGGAGCGAGAGGAGAGGGAGGCCAAGAGACCTCGCGGATCAGGTAGTTCTAGTGGTGCTCCTTCCAAAGGGTAGTTTCAGCATGGTAGAGGTCATTCCTTCAGGCCTCCTCCGTCAGTTCGCCCAGCCAATAGTGGTTCATCTTCAGGGCATGGTCCCTGTAGTGCTCAGCCGGTCCGTTCTTCATTCAGTGCCCTTCCAGCCCATGGTGCAGCTTGAGCACCATTAGTTCAGGGTTCCCCTATGCATGGTTCTTCTAGTGGCCATTCTGGTGCCAAGGGTTCCTTTCAGTCCCCGTATCCAGCTCTAGGGAGTTGTTATGAGTGCGGAGAGTTCGGACATATGAGGAGGCAACGCCCCCATCTTTTTGGAGGTCCATATCAGTTGAGGAGCTAGCGTTCTACTTCAGCTCCAATTACTTCGCCACCTACCCAGGCAGCTAGGGGTGGTAGTTAGTCAGCTAGAGGCCGCCCTATAGAGGGAGGTCGAGCAGGTGGAGGTCAGGCCCGTATATATGCGTTTCCAGCCAGGCCAGATGTTATGGACTCCGATGCAGTGATCACATGAATTATTTCAGTCTGTAACCGAGATGCTTTGGCCTTATTTGACCCTTCCACGTATTACGTCTGTTCATTTGTCGACCCCGGTGGGCAATACTATTGTTGTTGACCGTGTGTATTGGTTGTGTGTGGTATCTATTGGGGATCTGGAGACCCGAGTGGACCTACTGTTACTCAACATGGTCGATTTTAATGTGATATTGGGCATGGATAGGTTATCTCCATGTCATGTTGTTCTTGATTGTCATGCTAAGACCATGACCTTAGCTATGCCAGAATTTTCGAGGGTTGAGTGGGGAGGTTCTTCTGAGTATGTGCCTGGCAGGGCGATTTCTTACCTAAAGGCTCAGCGTATGGTTGAAAAGGGGTGTTTATCATATTTTTCTTTTGTGAGGGATGTCAGTAGTGAGACTCCCACTATTGATTCGATTCCAGTGGTCTGTGACTTTCCGGACGTGTTTCCTGCAGACCTACCAGGCATGCCACCTAACAGGGACATTGATTTTGGTATTGACTTGGTGCCAGGCACTCAAGCCTATTTCCATTCCACCTTATCGTATGGCACCAGCGGAGTTGAGGGAATTAAAGGAGAAGCTTCAGGAACTCCTAGATAAGGGGTTCATTTTTCCTAGTGTGTCACCTTGGGGTGCCCTGGTGTTGTTTGTGAAGAAAGATTGTTCTATGCGCATGTGTATTGATTATCGGCAGCTGAACATGGTTTCGGTGAAGAATCGGTACCCCTTGTCTCGTATTGATGACTTGTTTGATAAGTTTCAGGGTGCTAGGGAATTTTCCAAGATTGAGTCGTGTTCTGGCTATCATCAGTTGAAGATTAGGAGGCCCGACATCCTGAAGACTACCTTCAGGACTAGATATGGTCATTATGGGTTTCTGGTTATGTCATTCGGGCTGACCAATGCCCCAGCGGCCTTTATGCACTTGATGCACAGTGTGTTATGGCCTTATCTTGACTCCTTCTTCATCGTGTTTATTAACGATATCTTGGTATATTCATGAAATCGGGAGGATCATGAGCAGCATTTGAAGACTGTGCTTCAGACTCTGAGGGAGAAGAGGTTGTATGCAAATTTTTTGAAGTGTGAGTTCTGTCTTGATTCAGTAGCTTTCTTGGGGCACGTGGTGTCCAGTGAGGGTATTCAGGTTGATCTGAAGAAGATAGAGGCGGTGCAGAGCTGGCCTAGACCATCATCAGCTACCGAGATTCGCAGTTTCCTTTGTTTGGCAGGGTACTATCACCGTTTTGTAGAGGGATTCTCATCTATTGAAGCACCTATGACCAGACTAACCCAGAAGGGTGCTCAGTTAAGGTGGACTGAGGAGTGTGAGGAGAGATTTCAGAAGCTCAAGTCAGCTTTGACTACAGCTCCGATGTTGTTTTTGCCTACGGGTTCAGGTTCTTATACAGTTTACTGTGATGCCTCAAGAGTTGGCCTTGGAGCGGTTTTGATGCAGGACGGCAGGGTGATTGCCTACGCGTCCAGAAAGTTGAAGGTTCACGAGAAGAATTATCAGTGCATGATCTTGAGCTAGAAGCCATTGTCCACGCCTTGAAGATTTGCCGCCATTATTTGTATGGATTACCTTGTGAAATTTTCATTGATCACCGTAGTTTGCAGCATCTGCTTAAGTAGAAGGATCTAAATTTGCGTCAAAGAAGATGGTTGGAGCTTCTCAAGGATTATGACCTCACTATTCTTTATCATCCGGGGAAGGCCAATGTAATGGCCAACGCCTTGAGTCGTAGAGTAGAGAGTTTGGGGAGTCTAGCCTACCTACCAGCAGCAGAGCGACCTTTGGCCCTTGATGTTCAGGATTTAGCGGGTCAGTTGGTGAGATTGGATCTATTAGAGCCCCCGCGGGTATTGGCTTGTGTAGCCTCCAGGTCTTCTCTTTATGATCAGATTAGAGCACGCCAGTATGATGATCAACACTTGCTCATTCTTCAGGCTAGGGTCCGGCGGTGTGATGCCAGGGATGTGGTTATTGGTGATGATGGGGTCATTAGGATGCATGGAATGATTTGCGTGCCCAATGTGGATGGGCTCCGAGAGTTGATTCTAGCAGAGGCCCATAGTTCGCGGTATTCCATCCATCCGGGTGTCACGAAGATGTATCAGGATCTGAGACAACATTATTGGTGGAGGCAGATGAAGAGGGATATTGTTGAGTTTGTGCCTCGGTGTCTCAACTGTCAGCAGGTCAAGTATGAGCACTAGAGACCAGGTGTATTACTTTAGAGATTAGATATTCCAGAGTGAAAGTGGGAGCGGATCACCATGGAATTTGTAGTTGGGCTTCCACGGACTTCGAGGAGGTTTGATGCTATATGGGTTATTGTGGATCGGCTGACCAAGTTCACACACTTTATTCCTGTTGGTACTACTTATTCTTCGGAGCGGTTAGCCGAGATTTATATCAGGGAAATTGTCTGATTGCATTGCGTTCCAGTTTCTATCATTTTCGACAGAGGTACTCAATTCACATCTCAGATTTGGAGGGTCGGCAGAGGGAATTAGGTACTCAGGTTGAGTTGAGCACCGCGTTTCATCCTCAGACCGACGGGCAGTCGGAGCGTACTATTCAGATTCTGGAGAACATGTTGCGTGCGTGTGTTATTGATTTCGGGGGTTCATGGGACAAGTTTCTGCCGCTCGCGGAGTTTACATATAATAATAGTTATCAGTCGAGTATCCAGATGGCTCCATATGAGGCTTTATATGGCAGGAGGTGTAAATCTCCGGTTGGTTGGTTTCAACCCGGTGAAGCCAGGATATTGGGCACAGACTTGGTTCAGGATGCGTTGGGTAAGGTGAAGTTGATTCAGGAGGGGCTTCACATGGCGCAGTCTAGGCAGAAGATTTATGCGGATCGGAAGGTCCGAGATGTGTCTTTCATGGTTGGAGAGAAGGGTGTTATGAGGTTTGGGAAGAGGGGAAAAGCCGAGTTCCCGATTCATTTGGTGACCCGTCTCATGTTTTAGACTTCAACACGGTTCAGCTCGAGGGCGATATGTTATATGAATTAGAGCCAGTGGATATTTTGGGTCGTCAGGTCAGGAAGCTGAGGTATAAGGATATAGCTTCATTGCAGGTTCAGTGGAGAGGATAGCCGGTGGAGGATGCTACCTGGGAAACCGAGCGGGAGATGTGGAGCAGATATCCTCACTTATTTGAGACTCCAGGTATATTTCTAGACCGTTCGAGGACGAACATTCGTTTAAGAGGGGGAGGATGTAATGACCCGACCTGTCGTTTCGAGAATTTTAGGCCATTTTTCCCTATTTATGCTTTATCATATGCTGCTTAGCCTATTTATGTTTTGTTGGGTTGGTTGGTCCGGGTTCGGAGTGGTCGTGGTGAGAACAGAGACACTTAGTCTCTTAGATTGGCTTAATAGTTGGAAAAGTCAGCTGGGAGTTGCCTTATTTGTAAATGACCTCAGAATGTAGATTTTATGGTTCGGATAGCTTCGTTAGGTGATTTGGGACTTACGATTGTGTTCGGAATGTGGTTTTGATGTCCGGTGTAGAATTAGGCTTGAATTGGCGAAGTTGAATTTTTGACGATTTTCGATCGACAGTGGAAAATTAGATATCGAGGTCGGAATGGAATTCCGGAGGTTGGATCAGTTTCGTAGTGTCATTTTGGACGTGTGTACAAATTACCAGGTAATTCGAACCTGTTTTGGTTGGTTTCAGCATCATTGGCGAAATTTAGAAATCTCAAAGTTCATAGGCTTGAATCCGATGTGATCCTGGTGTTTTAGCATTATTTTGGGTGTTTTGAAGGCTCGACTAAGTTTGAACAAGGTTATGGGACCCATTTGTGTTTTTGGTTAGGGTCCCGAGGGGCTCGGGATGATTTCAAATAGCCATTGGAAGGATTTAAGTTGGAAAATGCAGCTGAATAAGCTGCTGGTGCCAGGCTTCTGGTTTGGCTGCACCTGCGGAAGGGTAGCCACAGGTGCGGGCCAACATGTGCAGGTGCGAGATTGGGGAAACTGGGGAGGAACCGCAGAAGTGGAGGTTTGAGCCGCAGTTGCGAGTCCGCAGATGCGGCAAGTGGAGCGCAGGTGCGGAATTGGGTAAGGCTGGAGAAAGTCGCAGGTGCGAGACTTGGACCGCACCTTCGAAGCCGCATGTGCGAGATTTGAGCTTTAACTGACCTTCCGCAGGTGCGCACCTGGGACCGCAGGTGCGCGCCTGGGACCACAGGTGCGGAGAAAAGGCCGCAGATGCGGTTTCACTGGACAGGAAGTATAAATAACTGCCTTCGCGAATTTTTGGGACTTTCATCACTTTTGCATGCAGGCTGAGGCATTTTGGGAGCAAATTGAAGTGAGATTTTAAGGGTCTTCAGTAGAGGTAAGTTTCCTGGACTAAAAACTCGATTCTATGTTGATATTTGACAGATTAGGCTTGGAATTAGTGGAATTTAATGGCATAAATTGGGGGTTTAGGGCTTGGGAGATTGAGTCTTATAATTAGGAATTTGGGGGTCAATTGTGGTCGAATTTTGATGAATTTTATATGTATAGACTCGGGATAGGATAAGGATTCTTGAGATGCAATTTTTATAGAATTCCGAGACGTGGGCCCGAGGCCGGGGTTTAGCCAATTTCGGGATTTGTGCCCAATTGTGATAAATTTCGAATGGGTTTCTCTTCCTAGCATATTTTGATGTTATTAATGTGATTTTGGTAGACTCGGAGCATTTGGGAGCCGATTCGAGGGGCAAGAGCATCGTGGAGTAGTTTTCGGGCCGATTTGAGGTAAGTAACGATTGTAACTCTAGACCTGAGGGTATGAAACCCCGGTATTTTCACTTTATTTTTGGTAAATGAGGTGACGCACATGCTAGGTGACGAGCGAGTGGGCATGCACCGATAGGGATTGTGACTTGGTTCGTCTCGTGGCGACTATTATGCCGCGTAGTTGATTTGAAATCATGAGATGTCCTGTATTTTTTAGGTTTATATTGTATTATGGGTAGTATGCCACGTTCGGGGCCTTATGCCGATATGTTTAGAACCCCAGGGGTATTCGTACCCTATTATCACACTATTTTTGGTAGGAAATTGTGAACTCAGTCATGTTTATTACTTGTTGCCTTTTTCACTGTTATCCCAATGAGTTAGAATACTGTGAGGTATTTGGGGCTGAGTCTCGTGATGTGGAGATGAGTTGCCCGAGTGGCTTGAGAGGATGACTAAGTGAGGCCGAGAGCCCGAGTTTGTGAGGCTAGTTATGGATCTGGCTGCACGCCGCAGCATATATAGATATTATATGGATCGGGCTGCACGCCGCATATATATATATATATATATATATGGGGATCGGGATGCATGCCGCAGCGATATAGAGCTTGGGTTGTAGAAGCCCCTCCGGAGTCTGTACACCCCCAATNACCGCCGAAATATAGCTTGGGATGTAGGAGCCCTTCCAGGAGTCTATACACACATAGTGAGCACAGTCGACTGTTATTTAGATCGGGCTGCATGCCATAGCATATATACATTATTCGGATCGGGCTGCACACTGTAGCATATGTTATGTGGATCGGGCTGCACGCCGCAACAGTTTGTGTGGATACATGTTACCGTTGAGTAAGAGTGCTGAGTTTGAGCTTTGAGCACTGATAGAGGAGTCATAAATGACATAGAGACCTTACGTATGAGTGATATTGTGCATGAGAGGCTATAAATTGTGATACCATTGTTGTTCCTTCATTTTACACTGAGTCTCTTTAATAGACGTCGAGTTATGTTTTATGCATATTTAGAAGGGGAACTAGAATTTGTAAAGTATTTGGTAAATGTAGTCTTTTGGGTTACTCTATATGTTTCCACTGGCACATATTTTTATGAAACTATCACTTTTAAATGCTCGTCACTGCACTCAAGTCTTTAGTTACTTTGGTTACTTACTGAGTTGGCGTACTCACATTACTCCCTGCACCTTTGTGTGCAAATCCATGTACCAGATCTGAGCGTTAGCTGATTTATCCTGTGCTCGGAGGTTGCTCGAGGATAGAGGTAGTTGTTCGGCGTCCCCTGCTGGCCTTCTTTTCCTTTATTAGATCATAGATTTCTAGTATTCTCCGGATTGTACTAATAGGGGCTTGTTATCAGATTTTTGTATTTATCTCTTTAGATGCTCATGACAGTTGTATCCGAGTGTTGGGTTGTGGTTAGATTTGATTTTGTGGATTTACTGCTGTTAATTATATCTTTAAAACAGGAATCTTAAATGAATTACTTTGACTTGTGACATTAAACGGACAATTTTGTGTGTTACTCTCAATTGTTGGCTGGCCTAGTTTCACGATAGGCGCCATCACGACCTATATTGATTTGGGGTCGTGACAATATGACATGACCGTGAAGTGACCGAGGTGGCCCCGCCGGTGCACTTCCTCAAAAGCAATGAGAACTTTGTCAGAATTAATTGGTTTTCAAAGTAGTTGAATAGTCACCGCTTGTTCTCTATATATACTTGCTTCCTCTTTATTTTAAGTCTTGAAATTTTGCAAAACTAGATTTCTCTTCATCGTTCTCTTCATTTTCTTATCTTGCTAAACTGTTTTAATTTTTCCTTCTTTACCTTTGCTTGAGTAGTTATGGCTGCCATGCCCGAATCCGTTCACCAAGAAGAGGGAAATTCTACCTCTGCTCCTAGCCTAGCCGGATGTACACCACCGGCGTATGGTGAGTTGACCTCGTGCTGCTATGCTCCGAAGGAAGACTTTGCACTAGAGAAACCCTTCGATGCTCCAGTCCATCGAGAGCATGCTTCGAGGTTTATTCGATCGATATAGGAGAGTCACCTCGAGGCCGTGAGGAGAGATTGCGGATGGGGAGAAAACGTGATACTGCAGATACCTTCCCGAGAAGAGAATATTATGACCCATGTAGAGGGATTCGTGAATATGTATACGTACCTATTTACATTAGGCCCCCTCGACCGACTTGTGCTCGGATTCTGCAAAAGGTACCGAGTCACCCTGGCTCAGATTCATCCGTCCTTTTGGCGGATAGTACTGATGATGAGGTACTTTACCGAAAAGGCTCAGCTCGAGTTTACCCTTAGAAACCTTATTAGATTATATCGGTTTCAGCATTGTCGAGGCCTATTTGCGTTACGACGCCGGTACACCATGCCTTTAATTGCCAGCAATGATGAGGACCGGAACGGAGAATGGATGAGTCGGTTTGTCTGAGTGAGGATCATCGATATCATTCCTGCGGAGTTCTTGCCATTTCCCGAAAAATGGAACTTCAAACATAAGTACCATATCGTACCTTAGTGTCCTTTGCTCTTATCAATTTGTAAGAGTGTTTCTTTTGCTCTTTCTCAGCGGTCCCATAGATTCTGGAGGAGGTCCCCAATCTTGCGGACTGGACTCGAAGGCTGGCAGCTTCCTCAACATATGACGAACGCAAGTGGCGTGATCTGTCGAAGGGCATTTGGGAAGCAAAGCACCACGGTATGAGCCGTGTGGTTGGCTTTTGAGTAGCTCTTTCTTTTATGTGTACTAACTATGCCACCGCAGGTGTTGGTTGATTCTCCGAAGTGAGACTGTGTCCCTTCGTGAAGAGGGAAGGCCCGTCATCTTCGGAACCGAGGGGGTAGAGAAAAATATCCTCTACGGATGAGGACATTCTCAATTAGGTGGAGCTTTCCCAGAGACATAAAGGAGATGTCGTCGCTTAGAAAGGGATTTATATATGTCGGTGATTCTGTGGACATCAACTCTCCTGGGGAGGATGATTCTTTATCTATGGCTCAAGCCGGCGGCCCTTCCGAGGTTGCCGATTCTGTTAGGCCAGAGACCTCTAATTTCAAGGAAGAGGTTCCTCGAGAGAGAAAGAGAAACAGTCCTCCACCATCGTCTGCTTCCCCCTCAAAAGTACTTCGAGGGACGTTCGGGGTCGGAGGCCGCTCAAACCAAGTGGGATCTCGAGTGATCATGCCCCTGCCGGGAGTTGTTCAACTGGGGATGATGGGGCCAGGCCAGTAGACGAACGCTCGACTTTTGAGGAGGCTCAGCGATTCTATTCTGAGGTGAGTTTCGTTTGGCTTTGTTGGTTTTTCAGTTTTGTGTTTTCATCTTTTGAATTGACGCTTATTTTTCGTAGGCTTTTGACAAGCTCAAGTCCAAGAAGCTTTGTTGCGAGGCCAAGTTGCGGGACACTTTGGGCAATGAGAGATCTTTCAGGATTCTTTGTAATGAGAAGACAAAAGAATTGATATTCCTTCTATGGGAGGTGAATTGAAGCGGAGATTACGATGGCAATCTCGAGCAACATGTAATCCTTATTTTGAGGGAGTATGTGCTTCCTTTCTTGCCTTCGAGAATTAATGTTTTGGTGTTTCAGTTTTAGAGAAAGACATAAGCGTTGGAGCGTCTTTGGGGTGAAGTCGGGCAAGTTAATTCCGAATGCAATGCGTTCAAGGCGCAGATAGGCGTTCATGCAGAGACTCAAAGGAATGCTTTGGCCAAGGCTGCTGCCCTCGAGATACAACTTCGCAATGACCGAGAGGATGGATCATTTCAGACAAGAAGGATTGCCAAACTTGAGACTGATATTTTAAATATGAAGGCCAGGGTCGTGGACGCCCGGGCTGAAGTTGAAGAAGTTCGAGCAAAGATCGATAAGAAGGTGGCCGTTTGAAAGATGCTGCTGATACTCGGGCTTAGCTGAGGGGAGCTTTTGATAGAGAGATAAGGGCAATATGTATGCCCAATGTAGGTCTCGGAGGGAGACACTTAAAGAGATTCATGCTAGGGACTTTGATCTCTCGAAAGAGATAAAGCAGGCCAAGGCGGATGAGATCGACGCCAAGTTTTTCCTTTCTTCCGATGCCGATGCTAATATTTGAAGGCTCCCGAGGGAGCTAGTCCCTGGGGTAGACTAGGTTGTTCTTTCTAAAGACTCCTGTGGGAGCATTGTAAACGCATATTTTTAATACACATATATATAAATACATATTTGTAATATATATATATATATATATATATACATATATATGAAAGATTCTTTGTCTTTTCTGATTTGGTTGTCGATAATTAGCCCGATGAATTGGACTTTGAGAAGAAACCCTTGGGGTTATAAATTGGCCTCGAGGCTTTTCAGGCTTGCCCATGGGCTCTTACGCATTTGTGTCGGTACGACCTTTAGTGTGGCTGGCGACTCAGGCTCTTACGCATTTGGCCCTTAGGCGCTTTAGTTAACCATTTCAGGCTTAGTCTCCGAGTCGGTTTTCAACTCGAGCTCATCGACCCTCAAGTTTTTTGAATCGGCCCTGAGGCTTTTTAGGCTGGCGATTAGGCTCTTATGCATTGGGTCGGTACGACCTTTAATGTGGCTGGTGACTCAGGCACTTACACATTTGGACCTTAGGCGCTTTAGTTAACCATTTCGAGCTCAGTCTCCTAGTCGGGTTTCGACTCAAGCTCATCAACCCTCATGTTTTTTGAATCGGCCCTGAGGCTTTTTAGGTTGGAGCTTAGGTTCTTACGCATTGGGTCGGTACGACCTTTAATGTGGTTGGCGACTCAGGCTCTTACGCATTTGGCCCTTAGGCGCTTTAGTTAACCGTTTCGAGCTCAGTCTCCGAGTCGGGTTTCGACTCAAGCTCATCGACCCTCGAGTTTTTTGAATCGGCCCTGAGGCTTTTTAGGATGGAGACTTGGGCTCTTACGCATTGGGTCGGTATGGCCATTAATGTGGCTGGCGACTCGGGCTCTTACGCATTGGGTTTGTACGACCTTTAACGGGTTCTTTTTGATGTTTTTTCCAAGTAATTGGAGGCCTGTGATTTTATGGCAACAGTCAGACGTCTTCGAGTTGCATTAGATTGACCGGAGCCTTATGACGGTTGTCATTGTATTTGGCCGTAGCCTTTTAGTCCCTGAGTGAGATGGTCTCGGCGTCTATATTGGAGGTATGCCTTTTTAGGGGTCTTACAAGTTCGAATATATAGCCTTGACTTTGATATCAGGATTATGCCTTTTTAAGGTCTTACAAATTTGTACATACCTTTCTTGAGGTCTTACAGTTTTGATGTTGCCTCGTGGAGGGCTTACATTTGTGCCTTATGGAGGGCTTATGAGCTCGAAGTTTCCGGCCCTAAGGTCTTAAGGCTTCGAGCTTCTGGTAACTCGATGGGGTGACTATCGAGAACAGTCCCCGAGTCGGGGTTATGCCTTTTTTAAGGTATTACAATTTTAATGTTGCCTTGTTAAGGGCTTAGATTGTTGGTATTGCCTCTTGGAGGGCTTATACTGTTGATAGCCGCATGAAGGGCTTATGAACTTGAAGTCGCCAGCCCTGAGGTCTTATGGCTTCGAGTTTTTGGTGACTCGATGGGGTGGTTGCCGAGGACAGTCCCCGAGCGTTTGGAAAATTTATGGCCCTGGGGCCGTTCTTTGTGAAAATAGCAGATTTGTTCGACACGCGAAGTGTTTTGATGATAAAAGATTATTCTCCAATTACTTGGTACAAGTACACATTTTTCACCATCGAGGGTTCAATTATTCTATGTGGACAAGGTCCATTAGACCGTTTGTTCCTATACATTATTCTCCTATCGAGACCCTTTTTGGCATGTTTCAGTGATATCCCGGGGGGATGCCCCTCAGTATTTGAGGTTGATCGAAGAGAAGCCTTGAATACTTGGTGAGTTCTCCTTAGGTAGCATATGGGTGCTGCCTCATTAAAAACCTCCTCGGTAAAACCCATTTGGGATAAAATACGATGTGAGGGAAAAAGAGCGCAACGCATGCTTTAAAACCTAAGGCCTTCGAGCTGGAGGGTGCTCCGATTCTTGTCAGTCGAGCACCTGCACACAGGTTAGTGTTAGACATGAAGGAAAGAGGGAGAGGATTGTACCTTAACTGTGGTGGCGTTCAAGCCTCGAAATGCTTCAGTTACTCATTCCGAGGACGCGGCACGATCCTTTAATCGTTCATCAAGGATGCAGTTTGTGACTGCTACTTGGTTACTTGCTTATATTTTGGCTCCTTCGATGTAGAAGGCGCCAGCGTCAGTGCCACATCGTGTACTGTGAACATTTCTTTTCTTGCATGTTGTTCCCCGTATAACGTTTTTATTCCATCCTTCATAAGGAACTTCATTATTTGATGAAGGGTTGACGACACCGCCCTCATACTGTGAATCCATGGCCTTCCGAGAAATGCGTTGTATCTCATGTCACCTTCGATGACATGAAACTTTGTGTTTTGAATTGTACCGGCCATGCTGACTGGGAGGATGATTTCCCCTTTCGTTGTTTCGCTCGCCATGTTGAATCCATTGAGGACACGGGAGGCAGGCACGACCTGGTCGAGCAACCCGAGTTGCTCTACCACCCTCGACCTAATTATATTAGCCGAGCTACCTGGATCCACGAGCACACATTTAATTTGAAATTTATTCAAAAGAAAAGAAATTACCAGTGTGCCATTATGAGGTTGAGCCAAGGTCTTGAGGTCCTCTTTGCTGAATGAAAAAGCATCTTCAGGTATGTAGCTCCGAGTTTTCTTTTCCCTGGGGATGGATACTTTTGTTCGTTTTAAAATGGGTCCCTGAGGGACGTCGACTCCTCCAATAATCATGTGGATGAAGTGTTGTGCTTATTCTGTTTCATTTTTCATGTTTTCCTCTCTTTCCCGAAATTGGTTTTTGGCTCGGTCGCGGAGTAACTCTCGAAGGTTCTCTTTGCTAATCAGTCAAACTACCTCTTCTCGGAGCTGTCTGCAGTCCTCGGTCCTATGGCCGTGCGTACTGTGAAATTCGCATATTAGGTTAGGGTTCCTTTGCGAAGGATCTGATAGTACAGGCCTTGGACATCTTGTGTCTTTGGTTTTACCTATGACTGATACTATATCTGAAACATCAATTGTGAAATTTTACTCGGATAGCCGAACCCTGCTTTGTTTATGAGTCCCCGAGGGTTTTGGCCTCGGTCCATCCTTTGATCACTTCGAGGTATGTTACGCCTTGGGATATTTCTTCGATTCTCTATGTACGGTTGATACCTTTATTTGTTTTGCCTTGGCTCTCTTTCTGGAAGCCTTGATTCTTTTGCTAAGACTCTACTAGGTGGTCTTCCTCGACCCTGATCTTCGATTGATACCTATTGTGTACATCCGCCCAACTAAGGCGGGTACTCGATTAAGTTTTTCTTCAGCTGTTTTGAAGCTATCGAGCTTCGTTCATTCAAGCCCTGAGTGAAGGCTTGCACCCCCCAATCATCGGATACCGGTGGTAATTCCATTCGTTCCAGTTGAAAGCGGGATACGAACTCCCTCAACATCTCGTTCTATATTTGATTGATTTTGAAGACATCATATCCTTGCAGCGACCTTGATGACACCAGCATGTGCCTTCACAAAGGAGTCTGTCATCATGGCAAATGAATCTATCGAGTATGGGGGCAGGTTATGATACCACATCATGGCCCCTTTGGATAGTGTTTCTCCAAATTTTTTTCAATAGGAAGGATTCAATCTAGTCATCTCTTAGGTCGTTACCTATCACATCACAAGTGTAGGTAGTAATATGTTCATTGAGGTCCGAGGTCCCGTTGTACTTCGGGAGGTCGGGCATTCTGAATCTCTTCGGGATGGGCTTCGGAGCCGCAATCGATGGGAATGGATTTTGCACAAACTTCTTCGAGTCTACACCCTTGAGGATCGGTGGTGCGCCCGGGATATGATCGACCCTCGAGTTATAGGTCTCTACCTTTTTGTCGTTGGCTTCTATATTCTTTTCGCCTGATTCAATCCTCTTTGTGAGGTCCTCGAGCATCTTCATGATAGTAGGGTCGGCTGCTGACCCGTTGTTGCTCAACCTCTTCGGTGTTGTTTACCTCGAGGGTCGTTTCCGGTGGCATTGTTCTTGGCGTTTTTTGATGGCTTTGCAGCTGAGCAACAGCCACTTGTTGTCCTTGAAACATCTCAAAAATAACGTGAAGGCTAACTTTTCTTTCCCTTTGAGCAGGGGCCCTCTGTGCTTCATGTTGGTCTACCTCGCGCACACTTGCGTCTGTATGAGAGCTTATATCGACATGTTGAGCGTTGCGTGAGCCTTCATCAACGAGGATTTGTATTGGTGCCCCTTCAAGGTTTTGCGGTGGTATGCTGGTGCCTGAAGCAGCTGCACCGTTCTCTCCGTGATCCTCGGGACCGTTGCTTTCATGTGCATTTACTGAGTTAGACATTTTTTGACCTGAAATTGAAGATTGTTGGACAAGAAATAGTATAAAGAATGACTTGCATTTTTAGGAAACCAGCACTAAAACAATCACTATTATGTTTAGCCCCACGGTGGGCGCCAAACTGTTTACCTTGAAAATGGTAATTACAATTATATTTGAATTTGTGGTTCTAATAATATGTGATTTATTTTAATACCAGTTGCTCAGGAAATGGATTCTAAGTGAGAAGTAATAAAACGAGATAAGGGCAAAGGAAGATGAGACTGTGCAAACCGAGCAGCTGGGGAGCGGGGCCTCGAGCTTGGTTGGAATGGGCCTCGAGGTCAAGCTCGAAGCTTGATAAGGGGCGGTCAAATATGATTCAGTATCGAAAGCCTCAAAGATAGATTCTTTGTGATCAATAATGAGTAATAAATGAAGAACAATTAATGAACACCATAAAACAAAGGCAATGAATCAATGAAACAATTATAGAGAACGTTTGAGCTAGAGAGCAGAGAATGTTCTTATTTTTGTATATTGAGTATCATGTCCCATACAAAGTGACAAGGGTCCCCTTTATATACGAGAGGGAATTCCAACATAGTACATGTGTAATTATTACAAAAGAGATATGGTCGGTACAGCCATTTAATGCCACGGTACGGGCCTGTACTATTCTGCATACTTGGTCAACTTTAACCACGTGCCTTTTGGGGGTTTCCCGCCTTTCCACGATTGTCTTCGATCTATAGTGCTTCGGGGACGAGAACTCTTGATGTTCACCCCTCGATGCCAAAGCTTGAACCTTCGAGCCTTCTGAGCGACGTAATGATCGTAAAATCTGGTTTTCCGATTTTAGCCGTATACAAGCAACATTTGTGTTATGCAAAGGGAGTAAATGCTTAGTCTCATGCGGGGAAGGCAAAGCTTATCCTTATGCAAATAAAGAGGCAGGTCTTAGCCTCTTGCATGATCTGAGACAGTGCTTAGTCTCATGCAAATGGAAGACAGTACTTAGCCTTACGGAAATAGAGAGGTAGGGCTTAGCCTCATGGAAGATTTGGGACAATGCTTGGTCTTATACTACGGGAAGGCAGAGCTTAGCCTTATGAAGATAGAGAGGCAGGGCTTAGCCTTATGCAAGATTTGAGACAGTGCTTAGTCTCATGCAAAGAGAAGGCAATGCTTAGCCTTAGCAAATGATGAGGCAGGACTTAGCTCATGAAAGATTTGACACAGTGCTTAGTCTCGTGCAAGGAGAAGGAAATGCTTAGCCTTATAAAAATAGAAAGGCAGGGCTTAGCCTCATGCAAGATTCGATACAATGCTTAGTCTCATGCAAAGATAAGGCAAAGCTTAGCCTTATGCGAATAGAGAGGCAGGGCTTAGCTTTATGCAAGATTCGAGACAGTGCTTAGTCTCATGCAAGGAGAAGGAATTGCTTAGACTTATGCAAAGAGAGAGGCAAGTCTTAGCCTTATGCAAGATTGAGACAGTGCTTAGTCTCATGCAAATGGACAAGTAGCAAATAAGAGCGAAGTATGCTTAGTTGGAGACATATTTATGTCTGGCGGTTCTGTTGTTGCGACTATACTTAGGGCAATGACCTATTCCTGCATCCAAAGAAAATTTGTGAGTTTTGTGAGGGAGGTTGGTTCGTGACTTTGTCTGCTTACTTTGCTCCGCTCTACTCGAGGGTTCTGTTCGAGTTACCATGGGTAGCACTTGGCTAAAAATAAAGTTTTTTCAAAAGTATGTGTGTATTGTTTCCAAAAGATAGTAATATGCAGATTAAGAAATAAATTAGATAAAACAGTGGCTGTGACGTTATCAAAGACATTGCGACCTCCTTGCCATAGAATTTTGAGGGTCTTCCTCAAAATTTTGCCCCAGTAATCTAAATGATCTTCTGGCTGCTCTGCATACAATGTCATTGGCTGAAATTGCTTCGAAATTTTGAGGGTCCTCCTCAAAATTTTTGCCCAGTTTCTGATTATGGGGAAAATGGAAATTTTTATTGAACTGTGGTCGAACCTACAAGGCTGCCTACGTATCCCCACTTAAACGGGAATCAGGTCAAGCGTAGTTCAATTACATCATATGAAGAAATGCAAATAGATGTACACATAGTATCTTTTGACTACATCTGAATTGATAGGCTTTGACCAAATCTCTCCCTCCATTTCTGCGTGTATGAGTGCTTCTCCGGTCAGTACCCTGCGAACCATGTAAAGACCTTGCCAGTTGGGTGAAAATTTCCCTTTGGCTTCATCTTGATGTGGAAAGATCTGTTTCAACACCAGCTACCCCGGTGTAAACTATCTAGGTTTGATCCTTTTGTTGAAAGCTTTGGACATTCTGTTTTGATAAAGCTGACCATGACACACTACATTCATTCCCTTTCTATCTGTGAGGGCTAGTTGCTCATAGCGGCTCCTTATATATTCTGCATCACTGAGTTCGGCTTCTTGTATAATTCTCAAGGAAGGAATTTCTACCTCGGCGAGGATGACGGCTTCAGTGTCGTAAACCAATAGGTAAGGAGTTGCTCTAGTTGATATGCGAACTATGGTACGATTTTCTAATAAGGAAAATGGTAACATCTCGTGCCATTGCTTGTGATTCTCTACCATTTTTCTTAGTATCTTCTTGGTGTTTTTATTGGTGGCCTCCACGGCTCTGTTCATTTCAGGCATGTATGTTGTGGAATTCTTGTGCTTGATTCTGAAAAGTTTCACACATGGCTTTCATTAGATCACTGTTGAGATTAGCAGCATTGACAGTGATGATGGACTCTGGAACCCCGAATCGACAAACTACGATCCCTAGAAAAGTCTGCAATGACTTTCTTGGTTACACCCTTGTAGGATGGAGCTTTAACCCATTTGGTGTAATAAATGGCCAGTAAAATGAACATGTTCACGTTCGAAGCAGTGGGTTCGATTGGACCAATGACATCCATTCCCCAGTCAGCAAAAGGCCAAGGTGCACTTGTTGCATTGAGTTCGTTTGGCGGCACCCGTATCATATCTTCATATATCTGGCATTGGTGGCATTTTTGGACATATCGGATGCAATCTGTTTCCATAGTCATCCAAAAGTATCCGGCCCTGAGTATCTTCTTGGCTAGGATGAAACCGTTCAAATATGGGCCGCAGGTTCCGGCATATATTTCCTCAAGCAATTTGGAAGCCTCTTTGGCGTCGACACACCTTAACAGTCCCAGATCGGGGGTTTTTTTATACAAAATTCCTCCGCTTTGGAAGAAATGATTGGACAACCTCCGAAGTGTAAGTTTCTGAGTGTAGTTAGCATGCTCTGTATATTCTCCCTTTGCCAAATATTCCCTGATATCGTGGAACCACATATTTCCATCTATCTCTTCTTCGACATGAGCACAGTACGCTGGCTGATTATGCATTCTCACTAGAATGGGATCGATGAAATTCTTGTTTGGATGTTGTATCATGGAGGAAAAAGTGGCAAATGCATCTGCAAATTTATTATGGATTCTGGGGACATGCCGGAACTCTATCTTTGAGAACCTCTTCCTCATCTTTTGTACATAATGTAGATATAGTAGTATTTTTATATTCATGGTAGCCCATTCTCCTTGTACCTGGTGCACCAGCAGGTCTGAGTCACCAATTACTAGCAGTTCCTGAAAGTTCATGTCGTAAGCCAAATTGAGCTCTAATATGCAGGCTTCATACTCAGCCATACTATTGGTGAATGGAAAGCTAAGTTTTGCAAACACCGGGTAGTGCTGACCAGTTTCTGATACCAGGACGGCTCCGATATCGATTCATTTCAAATTCACAGCTTCATCGAAAAACAGTCTCCACCCGTCGTAGGCTTCAACAATGTCCTCTCCTACGAATGTTACCTCTTCGTCAGGAAAATACGTTTTTAGTGGTTTTTATTCTCCTCCTACAGGATTTTCTGCAAGATAATCTGCCAATGCTTGTCCTTTGACTGCCTCCTGAGTTACATAGATGATATCGAATTCACTAAACAATATTTGCCACTTGGCCAGCTTCCCTGTAGGCATAGGCTTCTGAAAGATGTACTTCAGGGGATCCATCCTTGAGATGAGATACGTGGTATAGGCACAGAAGTAATGCCTCAGTTTCTGAGCTATCCATGTCAGAGCACCCCAGGTGCGTTCCAGCAAAGAACACCGTGTTTCATAAGGCGTGAACTTCTTACTTAGGTAATATATGGCTTGCTCCTTTCTCCCCGTCTCGTCATGTTGTCCCAAAACACAACCAAAAGCCCCATCTAATACTGAAAGATAGAGTAATAGTGGTCTACATGTTTCTGGTGGGACTAGGACTGGTGGTGGGGACAGGTATTCCTTGATTTTGTCAAAAGCCTTCTGGCACTCCTCAGTCCAGTTGGTTGCGGCATCCTTCTTCAGTATTCTGAAAATTGGTTCACATATCACCGTGGACTGTGCTATGAAGCGGCTGATGTAATTGAGACGTCCCAAGAAACTCATCATGTCCTTCTTGTTCTTTGGTGGTGGTAATTCCTTGATAGCTTTGACCTTTGACAGGTGCAACTCGATTCCTCGGCGGCTGACGATGAATCCAAAAAATTTTCCGGTAGGAATCCCGAATGCACATTTTGCGGGGTTCAGCTTTAGATTATTCTTTCGCAGTCGGTCAAAGAACTTTCTCAAGTCTCCTATGATATCTGTGGCTTTCTTGGATTTGATGATGACATCGTCAACATATACCTCTATCTCCTTGTGTATCATATCATGGAATATGGTGGTCATGGCCCTCATGTAGGTTGCCCCAACATTCTTCAGACCGAACGACATTATCTTGTAGTAATATACTCCCCCCGGTGTAATGAAAGCTCTCTTTTCTGTGTCTTCTTCTTACATTCAGATTTGATGATAACCCGTGAAGAAATCCATAAAGGACTGGAGCTCATTCTTGGTGCAGTTATCAATCAGTATGTGTATATTTTGTAGTGGGAAATCATCCTTGGGACTTCCTCTATTTAGATCCCGATAGTCGACACACACCCTGACTTTCCCATCTTTCTTCGGAACCGGCACAATGTTGGCTAACCAGGTTGGCTACTCAACTACTCTAAAGAATTTCTCTTTGATCTGCTTAGTGACTTCTTCCTTGATTTTTAGGCTCATGTCTGGTTTGAATTTTCTAAGCTTCTGCTTTACTGGCGGACATATTAGATTGGTAGGCAGTTTATGAGCCACTATGGATGTGCTCAAACCGGTCATGTCATCATACGACCATGCAAAAATGTTCTCATATTCTTTTAGGAAGTGAGTGTATTATTCCTTTTCTGACGGTGACAAGTTGATGCTTATGGAGTTACTTTGATGTTTTCAGAATCTCCCAAATTGACTACCTCAGTCTCGTCCAGGCTGGACTTAGGTTTGTTCTCGAAGTTCTCAACTTCCCTGACGATCTCTTTAGGTATCACATCTTCTTTTTATGTCTCTTCCGAATCACTATCCTTGTGTTGCGTTGTCTCATTACATGTCACAATCGTTGGTTCATCAAGTTAAGAAATAGTAATGTTGTAGAGGAAAAATATGAAAGATAATGATAACAAAACATCAAATTATTGATAACAATGCTGAAATTTTGAACAAAGTAGCGTTTAAATGACATCAAACAATGCTTTCCAAAATGAAATACTGAAAGAAAGATGTTTTTGTAACAAAATGCTCAAAAGAATTGTTTTTCAAATAACACTAGAAGCCATGCTACTCCGGGACTCGTCTGGCCCTGGATGGTGTGGCGGTCCAGTTTCTGATAAATGCTCCCCTCTCCATTGTCTGAATGATAAGGCCTTCTTCCTCTTCCTCCTCAACTATCACATTGCAATCCATATCTTCATCTTCCAAGAACAGGCTCCTTAGCCTCGCCAAAGCTTCTTCTTCGGATCCCCATATTGTATCGTCCTGATGAAAGGATTGACTCAGATGTGGCACTGGCTGCTCAAGAGGGTAATAGGGACCACACCATGGCGGCGACCAATCATCATATTATTTCCAGGTATACGGATATCCAATCCCAAATGTTGTACCATGACGTTTCAGCTGTATTGGCTTGGTAATGCCTTGGAGTTTCTTCCCAAGTCCTTTGCCCGGTTAATACTCCGACCATGCCAATATGCTTTCTATTTTGTTGCTCCACCATTTATCTTTCTCAGTTGCATTGACGCGCTCGATCCAGTGATAAGTGTCTCCGCCCAACTTCCTTCTATTTTCCACGACCGGAACAATTTGATTTGTATAAATGGGATTGCTCCCATCTCCATGAATGATTACTTCTTGATGATTCCATTCAAATTTCACATCCTAGTGCAAAGTGGACGCAACATCCCTAGCGGCATGTATCCAAGGTCGTCCTAATAGCAACTTGTAGGAGGCGAATATGTCTAGCACCTGAAATTCAACATCGAACCAAGTGGGAACCATCTGCAAGCATAAATTGGTTTCCCCAATTTTGGCTCTTTGCGACCCATCGAATGCCTTCACATTCATAGTCCCTGCTCGTATTTCATGCAAACCCTTGCCCAACCTTTTTAGAGTTGTCAATGGATAGATTTTGAGGCTGTATCCTCCCTCTATCAAAACCCTGGCAATGAACTTATCCTCCCATTACACTGTGATGTGCAATTCCTTGTTGTGGCTCAATCCCTCTGGCGGCAACTCATCTTCGTGAAAGGTGATCTTATTTCTCTCCAGCACTTTCCCCACCATATTGGCCATTTTCCCACTGGTGATATTGTTGGGCACGTACGCTTCATTCAACACCTTTATCAGAGAATTCCTATGCGCCTCAGAATTTTGTAGTAGTGATAGGATGGATATTAGGGCGGGAGTTTTGTTCCGATGGTCTACCACAGAATATTACCTTGCCTATACCTTCCTCCAGAGATCATCTAGACCGGTTTCAATGATGGGTTGTTTGGCAGTGGCTTCCTTACTTGTTCCTCCCAAATTCTCAGGTGTATAGATTCTTCCAGTTCTGGTCATCCCTTGTGCAGCACCATACTCTTCCTCTTTTTTTTCTCTTTCCTCCTGGCTTCGGCAACATAATCCCAAGTACGGTATTAGATTTAAATGGCAGTGTGGATGCTACTGTCACAGTGAAGGGTGTGGTTACTTCTACTTCAAATGGAGCAGGTGTTGTCACTTCAATTTGAACAGAGTTAATGCGGCTATCTCAACTTCGACTGGTGGTTGTACCTGTACCACAATAGGAGTGAGTGTGACTGCAGGTTTCTTAGGGTCTTCGCCTTCCCGAATAAGCCCAATTGACCCTTCAGGATCCTATTCTTCATCAGTTTCTATCAAATTTACTACTTCACCCCTATGGTCCGGGAGAGGGTTGTTGCGGACATTAAGTGCGGCTTCCTTTGCTTGAATGACTTTGGTGTCAATCAGTGTCGGAATCTTTTCTTTCAGCGTGCGGCATTCATCGATGGTATGTCCCTTCATGCCGGAATGGTATGCACATGTTTTGTTTGGGTTGATCCACTAGGAGGAGTTTTCCATGGCAACAGTGGGAATAGGGGTGACATATCTGGCAGCCTTTAGTCTTTCATATAGTTGGTCGATGAGCTCATAAATAGGGGTGTATTTTCTGGGTGGTCTGCGATCGAAATCGGGTCTAGGTTTTTGATAGTTTTGACAAGCTGGAGGTGAATGATAATAGGTTGGCGGGGTGTTATAGGTGCGATATACAGTAGCGGGTTGAGGATACCTGGGAGGTGAAGGTTGATATGTAGGTGGAGGTGTTTGGTAGGTGAGTGGAGATTTTGGAACTTGGGCTACCATTATCGCTCCTATTTCTTTCTTATTTGATATACCCCCTGATTGTAATTCTTTGTTCGTAGCCTGCAATACTTCAAAATTGGTTACCATTCCGCTCTTGATCCCTTCTTCAATCATTTCCTGAGTTCAATGATGCCGGAGAATTTGTGATTCTCGATGACCATTAACCTCTCATAATATTGTGGATCCTGGGCCCTGACAAAGAATTTGTTCATTTTCTCTTCTTCCAATGCCGGCCTAACCTTTGCAGATTCTGACCTCCATCGAGTAGCATACTCGCGGAAAGTCTCCGTTGGTTTCTTCTTGAGGTTATGTATGTAGAAGACGTCCGATACATTTTTGTGTTGAACCAGAATCGATCCATGAAGTCTGATGCAATGCTTGCCCAATTAACCCACTTCTTGGGATTTTGACTGATATACCAAGATAGGGAATCTCTAGTGAGACGTCTCATGAACAGCTTCATGAGAATCCTTTCATCCTTCCCAACTCCCACGAGCTTGTCACATTATGTCCTCAAATTTACTTTCGGGTCACCTGTTCCATGAAACATATCGAACTTAGGAGGTTTGAAACCCTCCGGTAGTTCTACGTGAATATATAGATACTCATAATTCAGACCTTCAAACCCTTTTCCTCCTTCAACACCCTGGACTCGGCTTGTGAGCTTCTTTAGCTCCTCTGCCATATTCTTGATGAGCAGGTCCTTCTCGCGGATTCTGGTGTATATGAGGTTGGTTGAGTGAAGTGGGGTAAGGTTTCTACGTATATGGGATTGTTATGGTGAATGTCGGGGGTTTGAATATAGTGATGATCATTAGTTGAATTTTGCGGATCGGGGATAGGTTGTGGGTTATGTTGAGGAGTATGGAAAGTGGTGGTTTGCGGGTATTGAGTCGGGAGATGTTGGTGTTGAGGAGGGGTTGGTACTGGTACAGGATTGGGATTTTGGGGAGGTGTTTCGTATTAATGGGGTGCCGGAGGATTTTGCGGATGATGGTTTGGTGTGTTTTGAGGAGGTATTGGGTTTTGAGTGTTTTGCTGGTTGATGTCTGGGGCGTTTAAGGTGAGGGAGAGGTTTGCCAAGTTGTGGATCTGCTCAAGCTCCCCTTGCAATTCTAGTATCTTTTGCTCCAACCGTAAGACCAAATCATTTTGTGTGGCGTTGTCTTTCCTGACACCACCCATATCATCCATTTTATCTTTTCCCTTACTTCTTGGATAACTAGGAGGAAGAGGTGGAGGGCCTCTGGATCTGGTGTGATATGCTGATGATGCCAGTATGTGTGCACCAACCTTAGGAGATGTGAATAATAAAAAATAAAGAAAAATAAAAAGGTAAACAAGTCAGTAAGGATTCTGAAAAGTTATTTGCAGTATTTAAACACGTATTGCGGAAATATATATGGGCGTCCTAATTTGGGACCCTCGTTGTGCATGAGGTAAGCCTAGCGACATGTAGATTTGGAGAAATTTAATGCCGATAACTGCCTCATTTCATTAATGTAGTAATAAGACGAACCTAAAGCGACAATAAGTAAATAAGTCACTACTGGCCTTTGCCTTATTACATTCGAATTCTAAAACGACTCTAAAAACAAATAATCCTATATACTTGGTCCCAGAGGGACCTTCTCCCAGCTTGTCCTTCTTGGCTCTGTCAATCATATTTCCCAGGTTGCACATGTCCAGTAGTAGATACGCCCTTGCTAGGTGTCCTGCTTCATTTCCCTGTGCATTCTGACAATGCACGACCTTTTTCCTCATCTTCCCTTCAAGTTCCATCAGACCCTGCTCTAAATACTCCAACCTTTCTATTGACTTTGTATCCATTTCCCTCAACTCATTGATTGAATACATGTCAATCTTGTACTGTTCCAAATGCCTGGTCTCGGACTCGAGGACTCTTTTGCGTAGCCTCTTATACTTCACCTATGCTTCAGCAGCTTCATCTATGGACCTGTTTCTTGATCGACCCCTGGCTCAACTATTCCTGCTATGCTATTATCCAACCATGATGGGTAGAAGTACACATGACCTGCGTGGTATCGGTCTGGATCGATGGTATCCTTTTCCACAATAATCTTCAAATGCCACATGTGATGGGTCTCACATTTGTATGGAATGGCATCGTCTTGAAAATATGCTTTGTAATGATCCATTTTGGAGACTCACGATATGACTTGTTTTCTACCAGCTTATCTCATGACCCTGATAGGAACATAGGGATATATGCCCATTAACCCAATCAACACCAAATGCAGAACATTCCTGGATCTGATGATGAATTCGTTAGTAGGGAACCACTCGAACCTCCAATGAATCTTGTCCTCAGTTAGATTGTTGAAAAACTGTACCCATTTTATAGCATTCTCTGGTTTTGCAAACCTATCTGTGATGAAGGTCATTCTTTTCGGATGGTGGAAAGCTATGTGGTCATTCCATGGTCTTCGTGGGAATTCTTGGCGATATTGACCTCTCTGAAGATGTTCCAACAACCAAATCTGCAGCAGCAAGTGACAACCCTCAAAATATTTGAACCCCTTCTTGCAACGATCTAGAGCTCGGTACATTTCTACTACAAACATTGGAACAATAGTATATGTTTGTCCTTTGATCCCTTCCATTAAAGCTTTGGTTACCATGGCCAACCTGGTGTGAATCCTAATCCTTTGGCTTGGAAACACTATCATACCGAGAAAATGGATGATGAATACGAAAACCCTACGATGAGTCTAATCAAGGGAGGTGATGGAGAATTCGTCATGAAAAATGCGATAAGATTTGCTTTGTCCATATCGTTCGTAGAGGAAGTCAAAGGGTACGTAGTACTTCTTCAAGCATGTCAATTCATCATTCTTTCTCAGACCCATCATTTTCAGAAACTCCCTGGGAGTGCGATTTTCTGGAACCAACAAACTTGGACTATCCCAGGGTAATCCAGCGAATCCTCCTATTTCATCCAAGAGAGGAGTCATTTCTATATTACGAAAACGGAATACATCCCTTTCTCCGTCCTAGAACATGGTAGCACCCTCGATCATCATGTTATTTGACTGGATGTCTAATAAGGAGGGTAAGTTTCTTAGAACACCTTTTCACGTGATTTTTGTCGCTTGGCGAAAGGTTTTCTCACGAATCCAGCAATAACGGTGGTATTTTTCGGACCATGCCGAACCTGGGGACTTAGTACCTCATTTTCTGAAAAATAAACAAGTTTAGACCCTTTCCCCTTCTGAATTAGATAATTTACACCTTAACGATTAGCATATCAGCATTTTTTCTCCAAATAATGAACATGTCGTGATTGTGCCCGTTGGAATTATGGAAATCCCTGTGGGCTTTGGACAAGGCTTTCTTAGAAGGTTATTATGCGGACAACATATTAACCTATGCTAGGTTTGATCATGATGCATGTACAGTTATTGTCAGAGTAAGGTTTCTATAGAAGTCTAGACTGGTACTCCCAAGCAGAAAACTTGAGAGGGAAAGACACGGAACCATCGACTGCACCATTGATCGACTAGTTTTACCGTAAATAAACCTTTCCAAATTCAAAAAGGGTAATATAGGAAGAGCGCAGACACTCATCAAGTTCCGCTATGGTAATTAGGCACGAGTGGAATATGATGTTGAGCATGTATTTATGCAAAAGGAAAATAACACGTTGTCGAGTATTTGCACGATGAAAATGGTAAAATGCGGTACTGGATAATTGTAAAGGCAAGAAAGAAAGAAAACAAATAGAGGAGTTAGTTTCCATAATGAAAAATCAATAAAAACAGGAAAGAGGGAATTTCGTAAGTATAATGTTGCAGTCAAACTAATCGAATTACGGCAAATAAGTTCACATAAAGGGAAAATGGGAAAGGGATGTACAAGTATTAGAAGAATAATAAAGACACGCTTATTGAAAAAGACTAATTCACAAAACAAATTCAATATGGTAAGAGCCTAAGGAGATCCCCAGCAGAGTCGCGATGCTGCTGCGCCCCCTTTTTCTCGCGAAATCGGGTTTCGACATTTGACAACTCCTTTTGAGAGAAGGGAAAAGGAATTGGTTAATGGAGAGTCGACACCTAACGGTTTAAGGTGCATTAGGGAACCTATAGCAAATAACTCAGATTATACTAGTTTGCATCACCAGAGGTCGGGTAAGGGCTCAAATTACCTTAAGAGGAAGGTGTTAGCCACCCCTCGAGGTTCACAACGGTGGGTCCCGGCCGAACTTAACTTGTGTGAATTATTCTAACAAAGTGAAGAAACTATTTAATAGGGATGGGGGTCCTAAATTTTTTAGCCTATAGGATCACCCCGTGCAACATAAATAATACTTTGTAACTCTCCTAAGACGGGGGTGTTACTCATATTATTCAGCGGGCACATACTATCATCTCCTGCTACCCGATTACTATCTTTAACTTTTTACCTAAAGCGCTCTAATCAATTCTACCTCGTGTCCTATGCGTCAGTACCCGTCCCTTACCAATGGTCCTGGAGGCATTGGGACCTATATTTTTGGATGTTTCTAGACTCGACCTAAGTTGCTCAAAATTGTAAATACTAAGCGACATACAAAACAGTCAGGACTTTCAAATAGAGACAAATATTGGCTAAAATTATCCTCCACATATAAACAGTAAATGCACACAACTGATTAACTTTAGCAGATTTATTAGTCGCAGAACCCTATAGGCAGGATATATATGTGATGTTGAACGCATAAACATGCAGTCGTGTCAGTTTCTTAGTGCGATTAGTAGAACCTACATATATTTGCCTATTGATTTTAGCATAGCGTAGTATATGGGCGTTATATACAATAATAGCAAATTACACAAATATGGCCAGAATTATTTGTTTAACCCTATAGGCATGTTGTCTAGGTGATTGACAGTGATAATCACAGAAGCACATTCATAATTACTTAATCGAATCCCCCAGGCATGATTTCTATAGTTGAACTGATTTTGTCCCTATAGGCATGATTTCTATAAGTGGTCTGATTTTGTCCCTATAGGAATGATTTCTTTAAGTGATCTGATTTTGTCCCTATGAGCATGATTTCTATACGTGAACAGTATACAAGCACGAATTTGTATGCTTTACACTAGAACATAACTAAGCTAAGTATTGATCCTATAGGCATGGTTACTAATACATAATTACTAGCTAAATTAATACACCTAAAGGCATGATCATAGCATCAGTCCTATAGGAAATATTTCTAGCGTGTAAACACAATATATAACCTATAGGCAGGATTTCTAACATATGATTTCAACAACATAATATGAAACTTACAGGCAAAACCAACAGTATAGTAGAGAACCTATAGGCAGGATTTCTACCCAACTTCGCAAATAGAAATAAAGACCCCTTCCCAATTTTACTAAATACCCTAGAATTGTTATTACACAATTATTGAAACCCAAAGTTAATGAATGAATTACAAAATATAAGTAAAACTATAGAGGGCTACAACAAGACCAAATACACATGGACAACCCAGGCTTTCAACCCATAACAGCTCCAAGGCTCATATTCATGGATACACAAGAACTAGTGGTGAATGATTCACCCATAGCACACATAACCAAAATACCTAGTGTGTCAAAGTTCCCAAGGGATTCAAGAACCCAGGCAGTGCTCACACTAGGGAGGTCAAGGACAGAACCTAAATAGCCTTGGCTTTCAGCCGGCTAAGGATGAGGATTCAGAATAGCATAGGTAACAAATGAAAGAGAGTAGGCAATGGCTAAGGGATATAATTTGAAAAGATGTAGTTAATCTTAGGAAAAGGATATAGAAAAGTTTAAAACACAAAAAAGTTGATCAAAAGGTCAGCAAGACTTAGAGACAGATTTTTTATTTAGCAAACAATACATAGGCAGAATCATATTGAAAGAGTTAGGAAAAACAAGTTGGAAGGATTTACAAAGATTGTCATACACAAGTGCATAATACTTAACAAGTTAAAGCCTAAAAGGTCCAATTTATGCTAAGTGTACCCCCATTATCAAAGAAAGCCATGTTTACTCACATCAGGAAACAAGAACAACATTCATGCATGGTAGGGAAAACATAAGTTTGATAACTACCCTAGATTCAAGTAATCTCTGAAGGAATATGGAATCATGTGAACCAAAGACATGTTAAGAGGCATATTATCATGGATACTAGATTATAAGTGACAGAAAAGCCTTAGCACTGATCCGAATACATTATATATGAAAGACAAACATTGCAAAGATTCAGAGTAAGATGAGCAAGTGAACTTGTGTCAAATAGCACTCGTAAGTATTCTAGTATTGACATAGTAGACTAACAAAGTTTCATACATGAGCAGTCTAGAATGCATTAAGCTAAACAAACTTAAGAGGTTTCATATTATTCAAGTTAAGCATGAGCAATCTCAGAACTAGTAGCATTAGGTGAAATTAAAATACTAAAGAGACTCAGAACAAATGCAAAGTTGACAGAATCACGCATAAAAATAACCCTGAAACATATTGGGTCATGAACTTCAGAGAAGAGAACATATCCAAAAACCAGATACATAAGAACGAAATGGCAAATATATAGTAACTCACCAGTTAAGCGAGAAAAGAAAGAATAATGCCCACAATAGGGAGAACCCGAAATTTCTGGCCTTGGCTTCCAGCCGGCCAAACACCAGAGATAGAACAAGATAATGAAGAAACCACAGAGCAAAGCTTTAAATTTTAGTGAGATTATGGGGATTCAGGTCTCTTCTAAAGGGGAAAGGGGGATGGGTTTATATAGCAGTAAAATCGGATGTACAAACAAGGAAAATAGTTGAATAAACACAGGTAAGGAAAGAAATCAACTAAACATAGGAGAAGAAAAAGGGAAAATCTCGCATGCAGGTCAGTAAAATAAGCAGAAAAGGAAAAGTATCAAACTCCAAACCCTATTTAGGGTTTTAAACTCGAAATCGAACAACTGGTATGAAGGATCCAGTTCAATCTCACGTATATGGACGGAATATTACACAAATCTTCAAAATTGAGTCGGTTCATGTCAGCTATAGAGGTGGTATTTGCCAAAATTATGCAAATACCTAAGTATTATCATAATCGAAGATCCAGTACCAAGAGAATGCAAATATGGTAAGCAAATAATGGTGAAATCCCATTATCAACGGGATTTAGAGAGGGAATTTGGGGGTGTGACGGCTAGGGTTCATGAGAGAGGGAGAGGGGGTTGAGAGGATTCAGAGACGGCGTATGAGAGGGAATGAGGGATTTAGAGTTTGGGGTGTTAAGCTAAAAGGTGTAGATTAAATGTAGGTCATTGATCTTAGAGATCAGCGGCCAGGATTTTAAAACGGGATTGGGGCGGGTTGTGTGAAATGGGTACCGACCGGGTTGGGATTAGGTTTGGGCTGGGGCTATTTGGGCTAGTTATTAGGTAATTGGGCTGGTTTGGGTAGATTAGGTCCGAAATAATTTGGGAAAAGGGGCTAGTATGTAAATACCCAATTAAATTAGTAAATAATTCGTAAAAAATGATAAATGAATAGTAAAAATATTATGTGTGTCTAATAAATAATTAATAACAGGTTTTAACACTATAAAAATATGAAAAGTTATTTTTTTCATAAATAAAGTAATTATAAGTATATACGGGCTATTATTACAAAATGTGCAATTTTAATCTTTGAAAATAAAAATGTAATTATAACAAATGCACCAAAATGTTTAAAACCTAGTATGGATGTAAATGATGATGTTAGATGATAAAATCATGGTAAAATATTTTGTGATGCAATTAATGATTATTTATCTAATAAAATATGGGAATAAATTGATTTAAAAATCTTTAAAATTATAGAAAATTAGGAAAAATGCTTGTATGAGTTTATAAATCAAATAATGATGCATATGTGCTATTTTGAAAGTATATATGTATATTTAAGAAATAAGAGGGAAAATGTAACGACCTAACCGGTCGTTTTGAGCTCTAGCGCGTTGTTCAGCGGTTTGAAGTTGTGAGCAGCTTCGTTGCAGGTATTATGACCCGTGGGCATGGTCGGAATTGAATTTCAGGAAGTTTAAAATTGAGTTGGAAAGAATATTCTCATTTCAGAAGCCTTAATTTGGAGAAATCAACTAAGATTGGAATTTTCAGTAAACGACATCTGAATCAGGATTTGAAGGTTCCAGAAGGTTTGTATGATGATTTCGGACTTGGGCGTATGTCCGGATCGGGTTTTCGATAACCCGGGAGCGTTTCGATGCATATTGTGGGAGTTAGCATTTTAGAAGAATTTTATAGATTTGGGCTTGAAGTGCATTTATGTGTTGTTGATGTCCGTTTGGGATTCCGAATCTAGGAATAGCTTCGTATGGTAATTCTGGAGTTGGGAGCGCGATCGGAAGTGAATTTGGATGTCAGTAGGTCATTTGACTAAAGATAGAAATTTGAAGGTTTTTGAGAAATCCGACTGGAAGTGGAAGTCTTGATATCGAGGTCGGAATGCGTTTCTGGAAGTTGGAGCAGATCCGTAATGTTGAATATGACTTGTGCGCAAAATTTGAGGTCAATCGGACGTGATTTGATAGGATTGCGGACTGTCGGCGCATCGGCCAGTTGTTACAGCTAAGGGAAAGGAGTAAAATGGTGATTGTGCGTGGGATTCAATGAATATGTGCAAAAGTTGGTCCTGTCGGGCCAGGGTTAGGCTTTGGAAGATTCAGAATTTTGCTTAAGGCATGGGCGAGTTGTAAGGATAGTGACTCAGTCACGTGTTTCACTGAAAAGGGTGTTCCTATGCTAGGAGAGCCTTGGAGTTGATTGTATTCGGGGACAGTCAGAGTGGGTGACTCTCAATAGCGGTCCCAGTGAGTTCAAAAAGTTATGAATGCGGCGTTTAAGGATTTCAGGAAGCAGTATGATCGAGAATCGAGCTTTTGCAGAGTAATTCCTGAGAATGAGGAGGATGGTTGGAATGTTCTATGATATGTTTCAGCGTGCAGGATAACATTGGAGGAGTGAGAGAAATAGACTCCGGATTGAAGAAAAGATTATCAGAAGGGTATGAGACGGGTTGCGGGATTTATGCAGCATAGTCTCGTGAATCAAGGTCACTTGGGATGAGTGAGGGTTGAGTTTGCTATGGGTTGAAGGAAGTTGCGATTATTCCTGAGGCAATTAAAGATCATTAAAAGAAGATAGATTGATTAGCCATGGTTGAAATGGCACATTTGCAGCAGTGATCGGTTCCTTTGATGTGACTTAGTTATGCATGTGGTTTGTGCCGGTGTGTGCGGGCCTTGTCGGCCGTCGTACAAGATCTCATGTGGGAGAATTTGAGTGCTATGGACTGTCAGGTGTAGGCAGACCCCGGAAGGGTTATGGTGGTATAGGCTACTACTTAAGGATTCGCATGTATGGTGATTGTGGGAATTCACTCGTGTGTTGTGGTGGTTCTCTCGAATTGAGGTAAGTAAAAGGTTTTTATATGATGAAGTGTTCTCCCTATTGATGGCTCAGTAGTTATGACGAAATTCTTTCGCTACCTCATATTGGCATGTTAGGTGTGGTAAGAAGTATGTAACTGGGAGTAAGAATCGAGATTGCGATTCGGTGTTTATAAGGATGTCATGAGCTCGGAAGAGCAAGAAAAAGTGATTTGAAAGTTCAGAGTAAGAGGGTGTTACCTTCAGTGTCACCTGGGATGGATATTCGGTGGAAGAGGCTCTGTACCCTGGTTATGGGTTCTTGATTTGTTTTAGAGCGTAGTATGGCCAGTGGTGGATGTGCAGACTTGTTGGCTTGTGTGGAAGGTTGTGGAAGCATGACCGCGGGAAAATTGTATAAAGTGTGACATGTAGTCACTTGATGGATTGAAGATTTGAACTGAGTTTAAAGAAGTGCAATATTGCTTAATTGAGAATTTACGACTGGAGGTAGTTCGGTTCAGTTGATTATGGATAATGGGGTGTTTTTCCAGGTGATGATGGTTGTTCTCGTG
The DNA here is from genome assembly GCA_005239505.1 of Nicotiana paniculata. Taxonomy (NCBI): domain Eukaryota; kingdom Viridiplantae; phylum Streptophyta; class Magnoliopsida; order Solanales; family Solanaceae; genus Nicotiana; species Nicotiana paniculata. The sequence goes on from ML367728.1 coordinate 46,497, forward strand.
TATTATGATAGAAAGTGGGTTAATATGGACCCAGGTAAACACTATTAGCTTAGTTTGGTGCGAGCAAGGTGGCTCGATGTTTGTGGGTGGATTTAAATATGACTATGGGCTCCGTATGAGCCAGGCATGTTCATTTTAGTAGAGCGCTTTTCATGGAAAGGTATTAGAACAGTGGGTGTTGTTCCGTCTTCGTCAAATCCATGTGTTATTATGATTGTACCGTGTGAGTTGTGAGACGACTTGGTAATTTGTTATGTGTTTAGGTCCTACGTAGTAGGGATGTTATGTGAGCAAGATAGCTCTTGAGATCAGAGTGTATATATATACATCGCACCCCAGATGTGCTTGAGTTATGTAGCCTACGGATTTATCAGTCTCCCCAGGACGGTATTATGCACTTAGCGTGCTTGTGATCGGTATTCAGTAATTTGTAATAGTGAGCAAATCAGCTCCGTATATATATATATATATATATATATATATATACGGAGCTGATTTGCTCACTATTACAAATTACTGAATANCTTGTGTTCTACTTCCTATTTTTCAATAAAAGTTCATATTAGTTGCATAAGTTGAATAGTTCCTTCCTGAGTTGTTTCTTATTATCATGTTCGAGTTATGGTCTATTGGCGCGATGTGGTATCATGTGAGGCTGTTGGCCATGTTTAGGGTGATTTGTTGTCTGAGCAGTTCATACTGGGGGAGACGGGACTATCGGATCAGGAATCAGTTCGAGGAGGTTATGTGAAGTGTATATTAAAGAACAAATACCATTATTCAGGTTCATAATGAAGTGATGATTCTAGTCAAGATGAGGTATTCAAGGATTTGTTAACTCTGCAGTTGATTATGAATTTCTGCAAAATTTCCTCCATTGTGGTGGTATCGTCAGCATTATAGCAGGATGTAGGTATATGTATATATCATGAGGTGCATTGGGAGCATCAGATTCATGGAATTTGGCTATTAAGGTTCAGGGAGCATCATTGTGGTCAGATGATGAGTTATGCGGTGTATGGTGCTGATTCGACAAAGGTATGCAGTCATGTTCTGGTATGTTGTGTGGTAGTCGATACAGTGTTTATATATTAGAACTAGGCCTTGCAGTGAGAATTTCAGGTGTTTGGATGAATTCTGAGCTTATTATATGGATAAAGAAGAAATCTTCAGATTTGATTAAGCTAATGTACTCAACTGGGTTGTGGTAGCACGGGCAGGTGCTCTAGATGTTAAATAGTGATTTCAGATAACTCCAGAGCAGTTCTTAGCACGTTCGAGGATGAAAGCCGGTTTAAGTGGGGGAGAATGTAACGACCCGACTGATCATTTTGATCTCTAGCACGTCGTTCAGCAGTTTGAAGTCGTGAGCAGCTTCGTTGCAAGTATTATGACCCGTGGGCGTGGTCGGAACTGAATTTTAGGAAGTTTAGAATTGAGTTGGAAAGAAAATTGTCATTTCAGAAGCCTTAAAGTTGGATAAATCAACTAAGATTGGAATTTTGAGTAAACGACCACCGAATCAGGATTTGAAGGTTCCAGTAGGTTCGTATGATGATTTCGGACTTGGGCGTATGTCCGGATCGGGTTTTGGATAACCCGGGAGCATTTTGATGCATATTGTGGGAGTTAGCATTTTAGAAGAATTTCATAGATTTGGGCTTGAAGAGCATTTCAGTGTCGTTGATGTCCGTTTGGGATTCCGAGTCTGTGAGTAGCTTCGTATGGTGATTCTGGAGTTGGGTGCGCGATCAGAAGTGAATTTGGATGTCCGTAGGTCATTTCAAAGTCATTTGACTAAAGATAGAAATTTGAAGATTTTTGAGAAATCCGACCGGAAGTGGAAGTTTTGATATCGAGGTCGGAATGTGATTCCGGATGTTGGAGCAGATCCGTAATGTTGAATATGACTTGTGCGCAAAATTTGAGGTCAATCGGATGTGATTTGATAGTGTTTAAACAAAGAATTAGACCCTTTGACTAAAGCTTATTTTTAAGATGAACACGGGTTGCTGATAATCAAGGAAATGGAGAAAATGAATAACAAGAAATATTGCAGAAATATAGAAAAGCGAAGTCAATTATATTCGAGAATCAGATGCCTTTACAAGTTGTCTTCCCTTCCCTTATATAGGAGATTCCTATGACGTACAACTATTGCTATGGTTGCTCATTAATGACTAATTATGACATTAATGAGGCGTTACAAAGGATAACGGTAATTGGGATACAGTTACATAATATTTGAGTAATCAATTGTGGGTCTTTGAATCTGCCAGTGGCTTTGTCTAGATTCATTCTAACCGTGCCTCTCTCCTATTTTGATCAAGTTGAGTTTCCCGTGGCTGATAAGCTCGAGGGTTTACTGAATCGTGTATCTTTGTACCGTACCTCTTCAAAGAATCACATCTAGCTGTCACATTTTCCTTTGTCCACATGAGTGACTAAGTTGTTAAAAGCTGGCTTACGTGTGAAACTTTTTTTTACCAATACAGATAGTCCCCCCACTTACCATATATTTAATGATTAATATTTGGTAAGTGGATATGCATTTATGGCGGGAATATTTTTCCGCCTCTTTTCATCGAATCATTGTATCCTACTCTGCACCATAGGCATCATTTGTCACTTCTATTTAATGCTCATACCATGTGTCCTTTTTGGATTGGTTCTGCATTTACTCGGCACCTTTTATGGCTTTTTGCGGTTGTGCCAGTCCCGAAGTGACATCTTCAATTATGCCTTTTCATCATTATTTTTCTTTTTTTCCCATGTTTGACGGTTCTCCTCAAGTATAAATACCTTTCTTCTTTTCTTTGCTTCCACGAAACACTTTTCTAACTTTGTCTTTTGTAAAGAACTTTCTTCTTGCCTTTGTAAACATGTCTTCTTCAAACCAACCTCAGGGAGTAATAGATATTGAAAGTTTAGCGCCTTCTTCTGCTCCGACTAGGAGTCGGAGGGGTGGTAGACTTAGAAGTCTAGGATCCACTCCTTCGAGGGGATCCTCTTCTTCTCAGATAGTTCCTTCTCCTTCCACTAGATCTCTAGTTTCTCCGAGGTTTAGGGTTTCTCGGTCTTTGTCTAGAGGTAGAGGCGAACGCCTTCGTGAACCTGGAGTCGATGAAATTGTCCCTGCTAAGTTTGTTTTTGCTAGGGATAGTCAAGTTCTTGTAGACCAATCTTCTTCTCTTGACAGTGTCGAAAGATATTCAACCCTTATAACTGAGGGTCAGATTTCCCTTGTTCGTAGGGAGTGTTTTCTGACTTCCCTGTTTATATTCGGAATAGTAATCAAAGAATAACATCTTACAAGACGGGATATTCTTTTGTTTATACGTACCCTTTCACTCTAGGGTTTAGACCCCCCATTGACCCAGTCATAATTGAGTTCTGCCGTTTTTTCAATATCTACTTAGGAAAAGTTGGTCCGCTTGTGTGGCGAGTTTTCGTATGTCTTAGGATTTTGGCTTCTTTAAACTCGGTTCCTTTTACTTTCAACCATCTTATTCATCTCTACTCTCCTACCTTATTTCGTGAAGGGGTTTTTACTCTAACTACTAGAAGCAAAAGAGTGCTGGTAACCCCTGTAGATGATAAGGAAATGGGTTGGTACCTCTGGTATGTTGTTGTACCCACTGTTGGTTTAGTGGGTGAAGAAAATCTTCCCTTCCCTGAGAAGTGGAATCGCGCACGTGAGTATGCTTTAGCTCACATTTATGTACTTTTCCTCGTTTTGACTTGAGATGTTTTATTAACACCGTATCTGTTTCTTCTTCTCTCAGCAATCATGAATACTGTTGAGAATGTCTCCGGTATTCGTGATTGGGTAGAAAAATTGTTGTATGTTGCTCCTTTAGAAGAGAGATCTTGGAAGTATCTCGCTGGGATGTATGGTTGGCATGTAAATACCCACGGTAAGTGAAGCTCTTATTCTTGCTTATTTCCTTACTCGAGTCTCTTCTCTCTTTGTCGTTTAACTTTTTCTCTTTTAATAGGGTTCTCCGCTCGTGAGGTGTCTGCTTCATCTATCCCGAAGATGTCTTTGGCTCAGGCCCAAGAAATTATTGTTGGTTCATCTTCCTCGAAGAGGAAGATTGGTGAGTCTCGTTCCGTAGAAGAAGAAGAAGTAGGTGCTTTAGTGCACAGGCCACGGAGAAGGCGGGTGGTTTCAGATGATGAACTTACACTCTTGACCTTGCCTTCCGACTCTGTGATTGAGCCCTCTGTCCTTGATGATGTTTCACATCCCCCTATTCATGAGGGTGTTGACCTTGCTCCTGATGATGTCTCTTTGGCTGCTGTCTTTCCTTCTTCTTTGAGAGAAGCTGTTACGTCTGTTCCTTTGGCTATTTCGGCTTCTGTTGTTGCGTTGCACGTAACTTCCTGGATTTTTCAACCCTTCGTGCCTGCTGCTTTGCTCGTGGCTTCTCCAGCTCCTCAACCCTCCGTGCCTGTTACTGTTCTATCTCTGCATGCTTCCATGCCTTCCGTTAGGGAAGTAGGGTCTTCCAGCAGAGAGATGCGGCAGGTGGTAATAGAGTTTGCAGCTGAGGGAAATCTTTTCAAGAAAATAGGTGAGCCCGAAGTGTGTCTCAAGCCTTTGATGGGTCTCTCTGAGAAAGCAAAGCTAGCCAGCCACGGTGCTCTTACATGGGCCAATGAGGTCGTGCATACTTCTTTGAAGGTATGATGCAAGTTATCCTCTTTCATTTTCGTATATGAAATTTACCATATCTGACTGGTTTATTTCTTGTAGATTAACCTTATAGGCATTGAGCTTATGAAGAGGATTTCAAACATGGACCAGAAGATAAAAGAGTTGCGAGCCGATGTTGATAATTGGAAAGCACAGTATGATAGCCCAAGGATTGACATAGATGCTTTAGAAGAGGAAAGGAGTACCTTGAAGCGGCAGATGAGACTCATGGAAGCAGAACTAATAGTAGAGAAGTCTTCCTCCAGTCAGGCTGATAAAGACAAGAGTGTTCTGGAGTCTTCTTCGCTGAGCAGCTGTCATATGTCTCGGAGGAGATTAGAGACTTGAAAAACTTGTTGGGGAAGAAAGAGGAATACTCAAGCGAGCTCGTGAAATCACTCACTCGTACTCAATAGGACCTTCGTAAGGCTTTAGATAAAGCTCAAACTTCAGAGGAGTCGATTGTACCGTTAAGGACCGCCCATGAAGCTGCGGAAGCGGAGAAGGACGGATTGAGAGTTGAGCTTCAAGTATGGGCAAAGGATTATGAAGATCTTGAAGAGGTGGCTGCTGTTGATGTGAGCTGGCGTACATGAATTCTCGCCTTGACACATTGATGAAAATGAGTCAAGAGGGTTTTGACCTTAGTGCTGAAATAGTTAAAACTAAGAAAGCCATGGAGAAGGCTCAACAAGGTCATAACCTCTCTTCACCTGATGGTGAGATTCCAAACGCTCATGCCTCTTCATCTCTAGTTGCTCCCACTCCTTCTGCCAGTGAAGTCAACCCCTCTCTTGAAGAAATTTAGTCGGTTCATCCCCCCCCCCCTTTTTTTGTATCAATTGGTGATTACCCCCAGTCTCATCGGGGGTAAATTTGGATTTCTTTAAAGTCCCCAAATGACAACTTAGGGGCACCACAATGTATTTAAAAATTTTATATGTCTAAGTATAAGTTAATACTTAGTTTTAGCCGTTTTAATATATTAATGTTAGTACGACTTTTGTTGAGTTTCTGTTTCACTCTTTAAGTCTTTTGCATGATTCATTTTTCGAGGTTTTAGTTTTACCTCTGAGTTTTGCATGTGGAATGCTTTAGACTAATCGTACCTTTTTGTAATAGGCACGGTGTCATATTAAATATGTGCCTTTTCGTAATAGGAATAGTTTATTGAAGAGGGCCCTTTATAATTGACATGAAGAAGACGTCTCAACTTCATGATAATGAAATAGAGTGATAGGAATTTTACACATGTTTAAGAATGTTTCCAAGGAAAGTTTTTTGTTTGAACTTCCATGACATTTTACATGTGTTTGGTTATCGTCTAAAATTCATGTTTGCAACTGTTTTTGTATACTCTTGTATTTCGTAACTGTTTTTCATAGGTAACATTTTTTCGATATTAATACAAGGAAACAACTATTTTTTTACTAGTAACAGTTTTTATAAAGATTGGAGTTTTTACCCGCAACTGTTTTGGAAACAGTTTTCTAATAAGTACGAGGGAAACTTTTTCTTATTCGTAACTATTTTTATTTGATAACAGTTTTTTGAACAAATATAAGGATTTAGATCTTTCATCCACAACTGTTTTATTTGAGAACAGTTTTTTGAATGAGTACATTGATGATGATCTTTTACCCCTAACTGTTTTTGTTACAACAGCTTTAAATAAGTATAAATATGTACATTTCTTTCTCGTGACTAATATTTTGCCTTTCAGCCAGAACATGTTCGAAGGTTTTTGCTTTTTGCATTAGGCTTTGTATTTGGATGGCTCTTTTGATTTTTTTCGATTCTGCTCGTGTCACCTGTCTCGTTCAGGCTCGAGCTTTTGACTTTCTGACAGTCTTCTTTGCTTCTTCTTAGCCTTCCATACTTTATAGTCCCCCAAGTGTTTGAGCTTTGAAGAATAAAATCTCGAGCACTTGATTATTCCTTCCTTATGGTCCTTTTCCTGAAAAGGAAAAACATTCTGGACTCGAAGGTATATAGTTTTTAGATGATGACTGCTTAACCCTTTTAAAACATCCATCAAAAAGTGTAACCCTAGACCGGGNCTGTCTCGTTCAGGCTCGAGCTTTTGACTTTCTGATAGTCTTCTTTGCTTCTTCTTAGCCTTCCATACTTTATAGTCCCCCAAGTGTTTGAGCTTTGAAGAATAAAATCTCGAGCACTTGATTATTCCTTCCTTATGGTCCTTTTCCTGAAAAGGAAAAACATTCTGGACTCGAAGGTATATAGTTTTTAGATGATGACTGCTTAANCCTGGTGATGGTTTAGCTTTATTCCTATCATCTAAAAAAGTTAGTAAATTTTTTTAAATGTTCAAAATAAAATCGAACGTGTGATACCTGATGGGGGGTATTCTTTTTCTTTAGAAGTAATACTTCTTTAGGTGGATGGCGTTCCAGCTTGTTGGTAGAACTCTGTCGTCGATAGCTTCCAACTCATAGGCGCCTTTTCCAGCTATGCCTCAGATTTTGTAAGGTCCTTCCCAATTTGGATTTAGCTTTCCTGCACCTGCTTCTTTCGTTGATTGAAAGACTTTTTTTAGGACGAAGTCCCCAATCTTGAAGTACCTGAGATGAGCTTTACGGTTGTGATAACGCGCTATGATTTATTTTTGAGCTGCCATCTGTATCAATGCAGCTTCTCTCCGTGGTTCGAGCAGGTCCAGGTTGGTTCTCAATTCATCGTCGTTTTCTCCCTCCATGGCTGTTGAGAACCTTAAGTGTGGTTCGCCAATCTCCATAGGTATTAAGGCTTCTGATCCATAAACAAGTGCAAAGGGAGTTTCTCCCGTGGCTATTTTTGAAGTAGTTCTGTATGCCCATAATACCGCTGGTAACTCATCAGGCCAGCTTCCTTTGGCTTTATCCAACCTTTTCTTTAGATTGTTGATGATGACCTTATTGGTTGATTCATCTTGACCATTATCCACGGGGTGGTACGGCGTTGAATTAATCCGCTTGATTTGCCAACTTTCGAAGAATTCTATGATTTGCGAGCCTATGAATTACGGGCCATTATCACACACGATTTCCTTTCGTATTCCAAAGCGGCATATTGTGTTTTGCCATAAGAAAATTTTAACTTCCTTATCTCGCACTTGTTTGAACGCTTCTGCCTCTACCTATTTTGTAAAATAGTCGGTTAGCACGAGTAAAAACCGCACCTGTCCTTTAACTGTGGGAAGAGGCCCCACTATGTCCATACCTCATTTCATGAAAGGCCATGGGGATATTATTGGATGTCATAATTCTGCTGGTCGATGCATGTTATTGGAAAACCTTTGGCATCTGTCACATTTGGATACGAAGTTCTCGGCTTCTTTTTCCATCTTAGACCAATAGTGTCCAGCTCTGATTAGTGTTTCCACTAAAGATCTCGCCCCTGAGTGATTTCCATAGTGTCCTTCGTGGACTTCTTTCATCACAAATTCCGTTTGGTTAGGCCCGAGGCATTTAGCTAGGGGTCCTCCGAACATTTTGCGATAAAGCGAGTTGCGAATAAGGTAGTACCGTGCAGCTTTGCGGCGAAGTGCTTGAGCTGCTTTCCTGTCTTCTGGTACGGTGCCATTCTGAAAAAAATTAATAATTTTGTTTCTCCATCCCCAGGTTAGGTTGTTGAAAGTTACCGCATTCCTGTCCTGGTCTATTATTGAATGAAATAGTTGAACGACAATTGTATTGTCTTTGTTCGTTACTTCCGTGACTGCTGTGAGGTTAGCTAATGCATCTTCTTCTGCATTTTCCTCTCTAGGTATTTTCACTACCTTCCATGTTTTGAATTGTCTCACGAGTTCTCGTGCTTTTTCAAGATACTGTTGCATTCTAGTCTCTCGAGCGATGTAAGTCCCCTGTATTTGATTTACTACCAATTGGGAGTCGCTGTTGATCACAATTTTCTCGATTGAGAGCTCCCACGCGAGTTCAAGCCCTGCAATAACATCTTCGTACTCTGCTTCGTTGTTAGTTATAGGATAACACTTGATAGCTTGCCGTGTCTTTTCACCTATGGGTGATATTAAGACTATGCCTAAGCCGACACCTTTTATATTAGAAGAACCATCGGTGAACAAGGTCCATAGGCCTGGATTAGCATCGTTAAAGAGTTGTAACTCTTTTTCTACTTCATGTACAATGCTATTACTAAAGTCAGCAACAAAATCAGCTAGTATTTGAGACTTAATTGCAGTCCTAGGCTGATAGATTATTTCATGCTCACTTAATTCTATGGCCCACTTGGCTAATCTTCCTGACAATTCCTGTTTATGCAGAATATTTCTTAAAGGATATGAGGTTACAACGGTAATTGGGTGGCATTGAAAGTATGGTCGTAATTTTTTAGATGCCATTATTAAAGTTAAGGTTAACTTTTCCAGATGGGGATATCTAGTCTCAGCATCTAGCAAATTTTTACTTACATAATCGATAGGTGATTGTTTACCTTTTTGTTGTCTTACCAGTACTGCACTTACAGCAATTTCTAAGATAGCCAGGTAGATTTACAATCTTTCCCCTGCTTTTGGCTTTGAAAGCAATGGCGGTTTTGATAGATAAATCTTCAGATTTTTGAGGACTTGCTGACATTCTTTAGTCCATTCGAACTGATTCTGCTTTTTGAGAACTGAGAAGAATTTAAAACTTTTTTCAGAAGATTTAGAAATAAACCTACCCAAAGCTGTTATCTCCCTGTTAGTCTTTGAACTTCCTTTTTATTTGTTAAAATATCAGGTATTTCCTCTATAGCTTTAATTTGAGTAGGATTTACCTCTATTCCTCTGTTCGATACAAGGAAACCCAAAAATTTACTGATTGCACTCCAAAAGCGCATTTCTCTGGATTTAGCTTCATATTATACCTGCGTAAAATATCAAAAGCAGTAGAGAGATGCTGGAAATGGTCTTGTGCTTGTGTTGATTTTACCAACATATCATCAATATAGACTTCCATCGTCTTTCCAAGATGTTCTTGGAACATTTTAGTCACTAACCTTTGATAGGTGGCTCCAGCGTTTTTAAAGCCAAAAGGCATAACTTTATAACAGTAAGCCCCCTGTTTGTAATGAAGGAAGTTTTTTCCTCATCTGAGGGATTCATTTTAATCTGATTATAACCAGAATATGCATCTAAGAAGATCAATAATTCATGACATGTTGTGGCATCAATCATTTGATTTATATGTGGCAATGGGAATGAATCTTTGGGGCATGCTTTATTTAAGTCAGTATAGTCTACGCATACTCTCCACTTGCCATTCTTTTTAGGTACTATCACGGTGTTTGCAGCCAGTTAGGGTATGTTACCTCTCGTATCGAACCAATCTACAAGAGTTTCTATACCTCTTCGTCGATCACTTGGTTCTTGAATGGCCCTTGATTTCTTTTCTTCTGCTTAACAGGTATGAAGGATAGATCTTCATTAAGTTTATGAGTCATCACTTCTGGTGGGATGCCTGTCATATCTGAGTGGGACCACTCAAAGCAGTCTGCGTTAACCTTTGAATAATCAATTAACTTAACTCTTCCAGCGGGGCCTAGCCTCGTGCCTATATACACTTTCTGCTCAGGCTTTTTTTCAGATAATGGAACAGCTTCAAGCTCCTCCGTAGTTGTTTTGATGTGCTCATCTTCCTCCGGTTCACGAATGATGTCCGATTTGGATGCATCTGTGTGGTATAGTACACCTTCCGTGGTAACTTGATTCCCTTTCTCGTAAGTATTTTCTTTCGTACCTGTTTCAGCAATAATACCTTCCGTACCTATTTTGGTAGTAATTTTTTCCATGCCTGTTTGGGCGGCATTACCTGCTTGGGAGATTCCCTTATCTCGTAATTCTTCCACCTCTATTTTCTTGTTGTAGTGTACCACAGAGTTTATATTTCTTGCGGTCTGCTGATTGCCTTTTATTTTTTGAATCCCCCATTCAGAGGGGAATTTTATTACTTGATGCAACGTGGAGGGTATTGCTTTCATGTCGTGGATCCATGGCCTTCCCATGATCACGTTATAAACCATGTCAGTGTCGATGACTTGGAACCTGGTACTTTGATCACCCCCTCATCATAAGTTCTAAGCTCAATTTCTCCTTTTGTTATAACCGTAGATTTATCAAACCCTGATATGGCTCGTGCCCTTGGGATTACTTGATTCCCCAGTAGCATTTCTTCCACGACTCTTAGCAAAATGATATTGACTGAACTGCCTGGATCAATCAATACCTTTTTATGTTAGTGTCATGAATAAGTAAGGATATTACCAGGGCATCATTGTGAAGCATTAATCCGCCGATATCTGCATCATCGAAGGTTATATTGTCTTATTCCATATTTTCACGAGCTCGTTTTCCATGTCTAATTGTGAACTTTGTGGTTGTTTTGCAGATCACTCCTTTTACTTCTTCACCTCCGTGTATCACGTTGACGGTTCGTTTTGGAGAATGAGGCTTTGGGGTCTCCTGCATGTTCCTCATATATGCCTGTTTACCTTTATCACTAAACAATTCTGTTAAATAGCCCTGTTTCAATAAATTTTCTACCTCACCTTGTAAAAATCTGCAATCCGCAATTTTGTTCCCATGATCGTTGTGGAATTCACACCAGTGATCTGGGTTCCTTCTACTAGGATTTGACCGCATCTCTTTGGGCCACTTAACCTTGTCTCCCATGTTCCTCAATATTGAGACAAGTTTAGTAGTAATTACATTAAAGGTATGATCCCCAATTTGAGTATTACCTCTAGGTCGTTCATCTAGATCTTTTCTGGATCTAGAAAAGGATGAGACTATGTCTCTTCCTTGTAGTCTATAGTCCGACCTAGTGTTTTTGAACCTGGGGCGAATATCGCGTCCCGAGGATCCTAAGTAAGGATCATACATGTTTTTACCTGATCTTCTATTGGATTCAGGATGTCTGAATCTGGAATGATCTTCATCTCTCGAACGAGCAATGATATCTTCTTCTATTCTGAGTTTAGTAATGTACCTATTATATACATCGTTCCATGTTGTAGCGGGAAACTCTCTTAGACTTTCCCTAAGTCGTCTCGTGGCTTCTGAGATTTTATCATTTAGGTTTCTTGCAAATGCCATGGCTGCCCAATTATCAGGCACTTTAGGTAACTGCATTCTTTCTTGCTGAAACCTGTATACAAACTCACGGAGTAGTTCCGTGTCTCCTTGTTTTATTTTGAATATGTCTTCCATTCTCTTCTCAACTTTTTGTGCACTAGAGTGTGCTTTTATAAACAAATCTGCAAGCTCAGGAAAAGAGTCAATAGAATATTCATGGAGAAGAGAATACCATGTTAGGGCCTCTTTGGTAAGTGTTTCCCCAAATTTTTTGACAAGGACTGCTTCAATCTCTTGTTTTGTTAAGTCGTTGCCTTTTACCCCTATAGTGAAAGCAGTCACATGGTGACGCGGGTCAGTTGTTCCATCATATTTGGGAACGTCAGGAATTTTAAACTTCTTGTGTATAGGCAAGGGTGCCGCACTTGGCTTCTAAGGTTGTTGAGAATATCTATCAATATCAATGCATTTGATGATAGGTGGTACTCCAGGAATTTGTTCGATGCGATCGTTCTGCTCCTTCATCTGTTTCTGCATGGTTAGCAGTAAATTTTGTAATTTTGAGTTATTAGATATACGTGGTCTCGTTTTGAGAGATCATTAGGAGTATCTCCTCTTCTTGAGTTTTCCAACCCGATTGAAGATTTTTCATGGTGATGGAGTTATTGGGGGGTGGCGTCAGTGGTGTAGGTAACGCTTTAAAGCTTGGCTCACATACTCTGCAATCATTTGCTTTACACGATCTTGTTCCACAGTTGATCATTATTACCATTGTTGCTATGTGATCTTTCTGGGGATTGTTCCCTCGAACCACGTGGGGTTCCTGAAGGCAATGGAACTGGGGTTCCTGAAGGCAATGGAACTGGGGTTCCACTTCTTTGTTGGTTGTTGTCGTTGGAGTTTGACATAGTTCAGAGGATATCACTTGAAAACCAAACAAAGATTATCAGATTCCCGGTAACGGAACCAATTTGTTTAACCAAAGAATTATACCCTTTGACCAAAAGCATATTTTTAAGATGAACACAGGTTACTGATAATCAAGAAAATGGAGAAAAATGAATAACAAGCAATATTGCAGAAATATAGAAAAGCGAAGTCAATTATATTCGAGAATCAGATGCCTTTACAAGCTGTCTTCCCTTCCCTTATATAGGAGACTCCTATAACATACAACTCTTGTTATGGTTGCTCATTAATGAGTAATTATGACATTAATGAGGCGTTACAAAGGATAACAGTAATTGGGGTATAGTTACATAACGTTCGAGTAATCAATTGTGGGTCTTTGAATCTGCCCGTGGCTTTGTCTAGATTCATTCTGACCGTGCCTCTCTCCTGGTTTGATCAAGTTGAGTTTCCCGTGGCTGATAAGCTTGAGGGTTTACTGAATCGTGTCTCTTTGTACCGTACCTCTTTAAAGAATCACATCCAGCTGTTGTGTTTTCCTGTGTCCACGTGACTGGCTAAGTTGTCAAAAGCTGGCTTACGTGTGAAACTCTTTTTTACCAATATAGATAGATTTCGGCATCGGATGTAGAAGTTGGAAATTTCTAAGTTCATAAAGTTTGGATTTGGGTGCGATTCGTGGTTTTGATGTTGTTTGATGTGATTTGAGGCCTCGAGCACGTCCGCACTATGTTTTGGAACAGGTTGGTATAATTGGACGAGGTCCCGGAGGCCTCGAGTGGATTCCGGGTGGTTGACGGATCAATGTTTAAAGTTGTAGAAGGCTGAAGGATGCTTTCATCTGGTGTGACCGCACCTGCGAGGCTTTGATTGCAGGTGCGGAGCCGCGGGTGCGGCTAATGGCATCGCACGTGCGAGTTCTGGGCTGGAGCTGAAGAGGCCGCATGTGCGGAAGATTTGGTCGCACCTGCGGATGCGTAGGTGTGGAGAAGGGACCGCAAAAGCGAGAGATGATGGGTTGAGTCAAAGCCGTACCTGCGATGGGATTTCCGCAGGTGCGGAGCCGCAGGAGCGGCTATTGGACCGCAGGTGCGAAGAGAGGCCTGGGCAGAATGTTTTAAAGACGGGTTCTTATCATTTCTCACCCATTTTTCATTTGTCATGGGCGATTTTGGAGAGCATTTCAAGGGGGATTTTCATCAGACATCAAGGCAAGTAAATTCCTTCCGTTTGTTAGATAAATACAAGATTATATGCATGGATTAGGGATGGAAATTGGTAGGAATTTGGGAAATTTTTGAAGAACCTAGAAAATGTAAATTTGGAATTTAGCCACGACTTCGAGTATGGAATGGAGAGTAAATTGCATGATTGAACAAGTAGAGCTATGGGTAGCATGTATCTTCAAGAATTTCAGATTTCCGGGCACGTGGGCCCGAGGGCATTTTGGTCATTTCTTCGAGTGGGGTTGGGAAAGTATACAATCTGAATTTGTTGTGAGTATTAGGATGAATTTTCATTGCTTTGCCACTATGTGGTAGTTTCGGAGCGTTGTGCGTCCGTTGGAGTCATCGGAGGCGCTTGGAGGCCGGTATTGGAATTTCGGAGCGAGGTAAGTCTCCTTTCTAACTTTGTGAGGGGGAATCGTCCCCTTAGCTGAATTAATTAAGTATATGCTATTATCTTCGGGGGCTACATACGCACGAGGTGACGGGAGTTCGTGCGTAGCTACTATTATGCCATGTCCGGGTAGTCTAGGACCCACTAGCATGCCTTATGTGTTGTACCTGTGGTCTCGTCTGTGATATTAGAGAATTGATTCCTCCGTGGATATTTATGTACCTGGTAGGGTGATATTATGGATTATCATTATGTACCTGGTAGGGTGATATTATGGATATGTGTACATATGAGCACCCGAGTCGCAGGTATGATTCGCGAGCAGGCTAGCCTTACTATTTGTATGTATAACCGCGTTGCATGATCGATTCGCGAGCGGGGAAGATAGATGCATCTATGGTTCGAGCCATTCGACCCTTCGGCAGTGCACAGTTTATTATTGTTGGTCCGCACCGTTCGACCCTCGGCATTGTTTGCGCATGATATTTGTTGCGTAGTTGCTATGATTTTGCCTAATTAATGGCCTGAAATACTAAATTATCAAGTGAAATGACAGAGATTTAAAGTTATTAAAAAGATTTTGGAAGAAGTTGTTCCTTCCCGCCGATTCATTATTATTTGATTAAGTCACCATGCTGATTAATTGTTAATATGACTAAGATATAAAGTGTTAAACGTGAACGGAGTTGAAAGATATTTAAATCCTGTTTTTATAAATTGCCTATGATAAATCATTCTTAGTGTCATACCTAATTATTCTAAATTTACCGTTAGTAAGTGTCTAATTTGACCTCTCGTCACTACCTCTCTGAGGTTAGGCGGGCGACTTACTGAGTACACATTTTTTTTGTACTCATGCAACACTTGCTGTGCATTTTATTGCACATAAACTTTCATAGCAATGTGGAGGATTCAGAGACTTAAGCAAGCTGCATCATCCGGAGGCGATCCCCAGCTGACATAGTCTCCTTCGTACTGTATTTTTTTCATTTAAATTTCCTTGTCCAGTTGTATTTCGGACAGGCTTGTAATGATTGTTGAATTGTTAGAAATTGCTCATGTACGTGACACCAGGTTCTGGGATATGTATTGGGATATAATTGCTTAAGTGTAATCTTTAAACCACTGTTTTTAATTAACCGACTTTTATTTGGTTAATATGAAATTAAGTGAAAGGAAATATTTTCATAAGTGTTTCAAACCCGGAAAGTTGTTTCAATTAATTAATGAGTTAGCTTGCCTGACATGGATGTCCGGCTCCATCACGACCTTAGAGATTTTGGGTCGTGACAGAAAAAGTGGGTATCAACACCAAGTACACAAAGGAATTGGTTCAAAAATTTGACATGGGCAATGCTAAAGAAATTGGTACAACAATGAGTCCATCAATAAGTCTTGAAAAAGACAAGAAGGGAAATTCAGTGGATGAAAAAATATATCGTGGGATGATTGGCTCCTTACATTATCTAACTACTAGTCGAACAGATATCATGTTCAGTGTGTGTAAATATGCCAGGTTTCAGTCATCTTTTATGGAATCGGGTCAGTGGTACCCACGATCTAATAGTTTTAAGCTTGAAAGTTTTTCAGATGCTGATCTTGCAAGTGATATAGAAGAAAGGAAAAGCACCAGTAGAAAATGTTAATTATTTAGAAAGGCATTAATGTCCTGGAACAACAAGAAACAAGGCTCAGTTGCACTATCCAAAACTGAGGTAGAGTACATTGCCACTGGATAGAGTTGAGCACAAGTTTGGATGTCTCATCAACTTGGTGACTATGAATTACATTTTAAACATATTCAAATATTTTGTGACAATTAATGCTATATGTCTTTCAAAGAATCATGTGTATCATTCCAGACCTAACCATATAGACATTAAGTATCACTTCATTAGAGATCATATCATTAAGGGAGATATAGAATTGTAGTTTGTTAGCACTATTGATCAACTGCCAAATATTTTTACAAAGTCCTTGATTGAGGATAGATTCTACACTTTGAGAGAATTACTTGGCATTGATTAAATGGGCGCTTCCATTTTCCCTCTCTTTTCCCATTAGTCATTGTATACGGCTAAAATCGGAGAGCCCGATTTTATGATCATTACGGCACTCGGAAGGCTCGAAGCAGTTCGAGTTTTGGAATCAAGGAGGCATGTCGAGGATTCTCCACCTCGAAGCGGTGTAAATCAAAGACCATCATGAAAAATCGGGAAATTCCCAAAAGGCATGTGGTTAAAGCTGACCAAGTCTGCAAAAGTAGTACAAGCCCGTACCGTGGCATTAAATGGATGTACCAGCCATTTCTCCTTGTAATAATTACTCATGTACTATGTTGGGACTCCCCCTCCTATATAAAGGTTAACCTTGTCATTTTGTAACAGATATGATATGATATTCAATACAAGAACAAGAACATTCTCTGCTCTCTAACTCAAATATTGTCTACAAATTGCTCCTTTACTTTATTACCTTTCATTTATTGTGTTTATTAATTGTTCTTGATTTATTTCTCGTTATTGATCATAAAAAGTCCATATTCGAGGCCTTCAATACTGTTATACCTTCTTCGACTTCCCTCTGTCGAACCCTCGAGCTCGACCTCGAGGCCCTATTTCGACCCAGCTTGAGACCCCGTCTAATAACTGCTCGGTTTGTACAACTCCATTATCCTTTGCTCTTATCTCATTTTCTTAACTCTCACTTAGCATCTATTTCCTAGACAACTAGTATTAAAATAGATCACATATTTTTAGAACCACAAAATCAAATATAATTGTAATTAACATGTTCACGGTAAACAGTTTGGTGCCCATTGTGGGGCTTAAAATAATAGTGATTATTTTAGTGCTGGTTTTCTAAAAACACAAGTTATTATTTACACTTTTTCTTGTCCAAGAATATTCAATTTCAAGTCATAAAATGTCTAACTCAGTGAATGCACATGAAAATAACGGTCCTGAGGATCATGAACAGTGCAGCTACTTCAGGTGCCGGTGTACCACCGCAAAACCCAGAAGGGGCACCAGTGCAAATCCCCGTCGATGAAGGCTCACGCAACGTCAACATGTCGATGTAAGCTCTCATACAGACGGAAGTGTGCGCGAAGGAGACCTGCATGAAGCACGAGGGCCCTTTCTTAAAAGGAAATGGAAATTAGTCTTAATGTCATTTTTGAAATGTTGCAAGCACAACAGGTGGCTATTGCTCAGCTACAAAGCACTCAGAGAACTCCAAGCACAGCGCCACCAGAAACGGCTCCTCGAATCGAACAGGCACCAGAAAGGTCGAGCAATAATGGGTCAACAACCGACCCTGCTATTATGAAGATGCTCGAGGACATCACAAAGAGGATTTGATCAGGCGAAAAGAAGATAGAAGTTAACGACAAAAAGGTGGAGACCTATAACTCGAGCGTCGATCAGATCCCGGGCGCACCCCCGATTCTGAAGGGTGTAGATTCAAAAAAGTTTGTGCAATATCTATTCCCATCAAGTGCAGCTCCGAAGCCCATCCCGAAGAAAGTCAGAATGCCCGATCTCCCGACATACAACGGGACCTCGGACCCCAATGAGCACATTACTGCTTACACTTGTGTTGTGAAGGGGAACGACCTAAAAACGAGCTTGAATCCGTCTTATTGAAAAAATTTGGAGAAACACTCTCCAAAGAGGCCATGATGTGGTACCATAACCTGCCCCCGAACTCGATAGATTCGTTTGCCATGATGGCATACTCTTTTGTGAAGGCACATGCTGGTACCATCAAGGTCGCTACGAGGAAGTCTGACGTCTTCAAAATCAAACAAAGAGAGTATGAGATGTTAAGGGAGTTTGTATCCCGCTTCCAATTGGAACGGATAGAATTACCACCGGTCTCCGATGATTGGGTAGTACAAGCCTTCACTTAGGGCTTAAATGAAGGAAACTCGATAGCTTCGAAGCAGTTGAAGAAAACCTTAATCGAGTATCTCGTTGTAGTTTGGGAAGATGTACACAACAGGTATCAGTCAAAGATCATAGTTGAGGATGACCAATTGGAAGCCCCCTCGGGCTCGGTGTACCCCAGCAGGCTCTTAGCAAAGGAATCGAGGCTCCCAAAAAGAGAGTCGAGGCCAAGCAAAGAAATGTATCAACCATATATAGAAAATCAGAGAAATATCCTGAGGCGCAACATACCTCGAAGTGACCAAACGATGGATCGAGGAAAAAATCCTCTAGGACTCGTGAACAAAGCAGGGTTCGATAGGAACACATGACCGGTAGAGGCACCCCGGCTGTCTGAGTACAACGGCCATAGGTAAAATCAAGGACACCATGTGGCCAAGGCCCCTACTATCAGATTCTTCGCAAAGGAACCCTAACTCAATATGTGAATATCACGGTACCCACGACCATAGGACCGAGGATTGCAGACAGCTTCGAGAAGAGGTGGCCCGACTGATTAACAAAGGGCACCTTCGAGAGTTCCTCAGCGATCGAGCTAAAAACCAATTTCGGGAAAGAGAGGCGAACAGGAAAATGAAATAGAAGAACCACAACACGTCATCCACATGATTATTGGAGGAGTCGATGTCCCTCAGGGACCCTTTTTCAAGCAAACAAAAGTATCCATCACTAGGGAAAAGCGAACTTGGAGCTACATACCTGAAGATGCTCTTTCATTTAGTGAAGAGGACATTGAGACCTTGTCTCAACCTCATAATGACACACTGGTAATTTCTTTCTTTTGAATAAATTTCAGGTTAAACGTGTGCTCGTGGATCCAGGTAGCTCGGCCAATATAATTAGGTCGAGGGTGGTATAGCAACTCAGATTGCTCGACCAGATCGTGCCCGCCTCCTATGTACTCAACAGATTCAACATGGCGAGCGAAAGAACGAAAGGGGAAATCATCCTCCCAGTAAGCGTGGCCGGTACATTTCAAAATACCAAGTTTCATGTCATCGAAGGTGACATGAGATACAATGCATTTCTTGGAAGGCCATGGATTCACAGTATGAGGGCGGTGTCATCAACCCTTCATCAAATGATGAAGTTTCCTACCAAGAATGGAGTAATAATAGTGTACGGAGAGCAGCAAGCATCAAAAAAATGTTAGCAGTGCACGACGTGGCACCGACGCCGGCACCTTCTACATCGAAAGAGCCAAAAAAAAAGCAAACAGCCAAGTAACAATCACAAAACTGCATCCTCGAATGAACAAATAAAGGGTCGTGTCGCGTCCTCGTAACGAATAACTGAAGCATATCGAGGCTTGAACGCGACCACAGTTAAGGTACAATCCTCTCCCTCTTTCCTTCACATTTTACAGTAACCTATGTGCAAGTGTTCGATAGAAAGGAATCGAAGCACCCTCCTGCTCGAAGGCCTTAGGTTTTAAATCATGCGTTGTGCTCTTTTTCCCTCAAGTCGGATTTTATCCCAAATGGGTTTTACTGACGAGGTTTTTAACGAGGCAACATCCATATGCTACCTAAGGATAACTCACCAACTATTCAAGGCTTCTCTTTGATCAACCTCAAATACTGAGGGGCATCCCCCCGGGAGATCTGTTTAACCAAAGAATTAGACCCTTTGACTAAAGGTTATTTTTAAGATGAATACGGGTTACTGATAAGCAAGATAATGGAGAAAAATGAATAATAGACAATATTGCAAAAATATAAAGTTGATTGTATTCGAGAATCAGATGCCTTTACAAGTTGTATTCTCCTCCCTTATATAGGATATTCTTACAACGTATGAATCTTGCTATTGTTACTTATTAATGACTAATTATGACATTAATGAGGCGTTACAAAGGATAACGATAATTGGGGTTCAGTTACATAACGTTCGAGTAATCAATTGTGGGTCCTTGAATCTGCTCGTAGCTTTGTCTAGATTCATTCTGAACGTGCCTCTCTTCCGTTTTTATCAAGTTGAGTTTCCCGTGGCTGATAAGTTTGTGGGTTTACTGAACCGTGCCTCTTTGTACCATGTCTCTTCAAGGAGTCAGTCCAGCTGTCGTGTTTTCCTGTATCCACGTGACTGGCGGAGTTGTCAAAAGCTAGCTTACGTGTGAAACTCTTTTTTACCAATACAATATCACCTCCTCGAAGAAACTAAAATATGCCAAAGAGGGTCTCGACAGGAGAACAATGCATATGACCAAACGGTCGAATGAACCGTGTCCACGTAGAATAATCGAACCCTCGATGGTGAAAAATGTATACTTGTTGTCGCGCCCCCCTTTTTCCTCTCCTTTCGGATTAGTCAGGGTTTTTGACATTATGGGACAACTCATTTCCTTTTGGGAAAAGGGATGTACGGAGATTGAAGAGTCGCCACCTAACGAATTAAGGTCCGTTAGGGCACCTATTACGGGTCATTTATAACACTAATTGTACAACTAGAGATTGGGTAAGGGATTGAAGTTACTTCAAGAGGAAGGTGTTAGGCACCCCTCGACGTCCACAACTGTGGGTCCCGGCCAAACTTACTTTGTGAATTAATCAAGTGCAAATAAGCAGTGTAAGCACACATATGTAAATGAATAATGGTTTTAACAGATTAGCAGTCTAAGCACACATATGTAAATGGGTGAAAGGGGTCCTAAGTTGTTTATCCTATAGGATCATATCCATGCAATGCCCAGTAATCACTCCTCAACGAGGAGCTACAGGTTGCATTAGCGCATAGGTCATCATATCCTTTTACTACCCATTATCCCACCCCTTAGTGGTTATTAAGCAAATTTTCTTTAGCGAGCTCTAAGGCGTGTTGTTACCCGTCCCTTCCTTGTGGTCCCGGAGGAGTTTTAGGACCTCTAAATCTGGGCAGTTCTAGACAATCCTAAGGTGGTAAAAAGGAAAAATCTAGGCGACAAAAAAAGAACATATAGGACACTTAAATAGGGGGAAAGCGGTTAAGGCTCATGTTTACCTCCACATATATAGACAAATAAGCAGCACGCCTCAAACACAGATTCACGTAATTTCAGAGAAAGAGTCCTAGAACAGGATGTCTAGGTGTACATTAATATACAGAATATGCAACACTATTTTACAAAACCAATGGCAGGGTCCTAATCAGTTTGCCTACTGATTTTAAATCATGTAAAAACTTAGCAGTAAACAATAAAAAATACATTTTCCAATTTTAGGCAAGGAGATTAATTACCTAAGGCTTGCCTAGGCGTGAGACTATACGCAATCACAGTTACAGGAGCTATTTAAACAATTTGAGATTATTTCAACCTATAGGCATGCTGATCTAGGTGATACATATTGTAACAAGTGATTTATACTAATTTGTATTTAGCGACATGATACCTACGCGTGAGGCTGTTTTAAACCTTTTCATGGACAGTTATTTATCTAGTCGAAATAGACATGATTCAAAACACATGTAAACAGAGTCCTAAGAACAGGATATCTAATGCACACAGAGATGACTATTTTTATTAGGCAGGATTATTTAGTAGCAGGATTTCTAAGTGACAGTATTGATGCAGAACCAGAAATTGGAATAGTGATATATGACATGCGATATGCTAAAGCGACAAACGTGAATACCCTAAAACAAGATGTCTAGTGCACAGGTTTGGCATGGTTTGAATGCAAATAAACATGTCAACCCTAGAACATGATTTCTAATGCAGATTTGCAGAATGTAAAGCCTATAGACATGATTTCTACCCGGCTTTACCCACAGTACCATACACTACCCTCCATTTTCATTATTCACCCCAATATCTGTTTACAAATAATTATTACAGACCAATGATTGAATAAATTACTTAAATGAAATATAAATTTAGCTATAGGGAGCCTGAAATAGGCCCAAGGCAAACCTGGGAATACCAAGCCTTCAGTAGTCTCAAATTCCAAGGATTTCATAGCCAAATTCATGTCCAGGTGTGTCAGAGTTCCCTAAGGACCTCAAGGATCCCGGGCAGTGCTCACACCCAGACTTTTTCACAATAAGAATTGAGTATGTGCAGTGTGGAATGGCCAGCCCCAGTGTGCCAGAGTCCAAAGGAATCTCAAAAGGATCCCAAGGCAGTACACACACTGGAGGGGCAGAACCTATTGACTTAAGAGTAAAGTAAGAGTGCTTGACATAGTTTTGAAAAGGTTTTTTGGTAAAACAATATGAATAGGACTCTAGGACTGAAAAGGTTTTGAAAAATAGGAAATAGTTTAGTAGTGAAAAACAGTTTGAGAAGAATACTAAAACACTTTTGAAATTAGTAAACAATCAATTGGTCATAGAACACCCAGATTCAGAAACACTCAACAAATAGATTTCACACAGGGATGAAGGGGTTGGGGACACGTAGAATTCACATTGAAGGAACACATGACAGGGTACAGGGAGGCATATAAATAGGAAATGCATAGAACACTTAGGAGGTTTATAGAATTAACAGGTTAGTCATGATGGTAGGTAATTGAGACATAGAGCAAGGATGAAGAAAAGCCATGTTGAAAGCAAAGGGGATACTGGACAGAATTAGACACACAACTAGAGTCAGTCTAATGCCTTAAGAGATTAGGTAACTAACATGATCTCATCAGTAAATGGGAATAGGCAAGGGGTTAATAGACATGCTGGACAAACATCAAATAAACAATTATTGTATGTACATGCTAATTACATATTGAACAAGACAGGATTAGACATGCTAAGCAAAGCAGTAAACAGGAACATGGTTTGAGTTCATAACTAATGAACTAGTGCAGGAATGAAGCACATAGAGTTTAGGTTTCAAAATCTAATCAGAGACATACTAGTTAAAGAAGAGAATACATAATGTAAGGTGCAGTTCAATCTCTAGCCTTGGCTTATAGCCGGCTAGATCAGTGATTATCACAAGTAACAGAGAAGAAAAGAGAGTTTGAGTGTAAGTGTGTGTTATGAACTTTTGTTCGTCTATTGAGAGGTAGAAATAGGAGTGTATATATAGTAGTTTAAGAGCAAAACAGAATAAGGTAAAGGAAATCATGTTTCAGCAATTAAGGAATCCACAGAATCAATTACACGCAAAATCAGTACAGTCTTCCCTTAATTAAGGGTAATTACCCAACGGTAAGGACATGAGATATTTAAGGAAAAAAATTCAAATCAGACGTAAGTAAAGAGTGAGAAATTAGGGGTTTAATTAAAGAAATAATCTTGCAAATAATCTGTAGATACTACAGGTGATCATATAAGGCAAGAAGACTAATTAAAGTCATAAACAAGGGAAATAATCAAGAATCAATCAGTCAAAGTTTCAAAGTGATACTAATTTCTGGAAAAATACCAATTTCCACAAATAAAATATATGCTAGGCAAGATTCCATAGACATAGAAAAATTAGGTGGAAAATAATTCAGAAACCCAAATAGGGATGAACTAGGGTAAAAATCACAAGCAATGAATCTGACTAAGGAAAGCATGTAAGTCAAACACAGAATGAGACAATGCAACGGTTAACGTGGAAAACTCATAATCGAAGTAGAACATTTAGAGAATTAGGGTTGTCAAATAAATCGATTAGGGTTTAGGAAACCTTAGCATAAATCAGTAGAGAACACTAAACAATCGATTAAGCATAAAAAGTCAGAAAAAATTTTGAGAACACGGCTTAGGGTAAACCCTAGTTTAGGCAAAACAGAAAATCAGTTGAAAAACCAGAAAACTTTCAAGGAAAACATGCAAAATATGTTCAATCCATCTCATATCTGTACAGATCTAAGAAGATCAAAGATAAAATTAGGGTTTTTAGAAATACAACAGAGACGAGAACATAGGCTTAGAGAAACCATGGATTTGAAAGAAAACAAGAACATTCTTACTCAAGGTCCACCCAGATAGCCTGAAATAGGCAAGAAACCCAAAGGTGCGGAACAGACCTGCCTAGGTCCCTTCGAATCTCCTCAAGGATCTAGGAGACAAAGATACCATAGCACATAGGAGGCCATTAGAGGACGGAGGTGATGAAGAATCACCATGGAACGGCAGTGTAAGCTGGTGACGGTGAGGGGAAATTAGGGTTTCGCTAGAGAGCGTTTGAGAGAGGAAGGCAAGAGTGACGACGGGGGGAAGGGGTAAAAAGATTAGGGTTAGGGGGTGTAGGTTAGTTTAATTATGGTAGGAATTATCCTGAGCGTTGATCTAAATGATCAACGGCCAAGATTGGCTAAGGGAGTTGGGTCGGGCAGCCTAATATTGGGCCTAAGGTCTTTTGGGTTGACTTATAAGGGTATTGGGCTGGTTAATTAGGCTAAAATTGAAAATAAAATGGGTTGTTTATTAAATAACCAAAACAATTGATTAAAATTAATTTGTAAAATAATTAACTAATTACAAAAAGTGATTTTATGCATGGAAATATTTAAAAGTAATTATTTAGTATTTAAAAATACAATGGACTAATTTTTGGTTGAAATGATGCAAAAATGTATGCATGGGTTATAATTGCTAAGTTATTGCAATTATAGACAAAAGGTGCCAATTTGTCTATTTATGAAATAATTTGGAATTAATAGGACCATAAATAGTAATATCAAATCAAGAAATGTTCTTAAATCATTTGTGATGCACTTTTGAAATTATTTATTAGAAGTAAAATACTAGGCAAATTATTTTTAAAGATGTAAAAATTATGGAAAAATACCAATTGATGCTAATGCATAATTTTGAAGACATGTATGCATTTTAAAACTATTTTGGGAAAAAATTAGGTATCAACAACTTCCCCTCTTTACCCGGAAAGGATGAAAGAGTTGTCATGTAAAGATATGATGGCCAATTTTGACCGAGCGAAACGGTTGGAGAGATTTAGGTCACGCTCTGGCTTCTGAGCTGCCTACATATCCCTGGTTTTGCAGGAATCAGGCTGTGTGTAGTTCTGGATTCATCGGCAAAATATATCGATGAAGTCAGCACAATAATGGACACAATGTTTCGAGATAGGCGAAGGATTGGTTATGGTGAGAGGCAAGGTTTTGAGATAACTGAAGCAACTGGAGCGAGATCGCTCCCGTTGGGATAGCAGTTGCTTGTCGGGTTACCTGCAAATGAAGATGCTACAAGCATATATTATGCAAAAATTTAAACATGATGCAGGTTCCCTTTGGACCATGAAAGCTGTCTTCGGACGGTTGAGGATGACGTCCTTAGACCATGATGTCTTGGACTATGAGTTGTTCAGTGAGAGATTCGCAGGCCATGAAATGATGTTCTTGGGCCATGAAGATGGTGCCTCCGAACCATGATGCCTTTGAATAATGATATGCAGATTTGAGAGATCCTCAGGCCATGACATGGTGTCTTCCAGCTATGAGGATGACGCCATTTAGAGTATGACGCCTTTGGACAGGTTGGCGATGTTTCAGCCCATGAGATGCAATAATATGATGTCAACAAGACAAAGCTTAGTCTTACGAAGCTGAGGGCAGATCTTAGCCTCATGCAGGTATGGAGACAGAGCTTAGTCTCATGCAAGATGCGGGGACAGGGCTTAGTCCCATGCAAATGAAGGCAGAGATTAGCCTTGTGCGAATGCGGAGGTAGAGCATAACCTCATGCAAGGTGGAGACAGATCTTAGTCTCATGAAAGATGCAGGACATGGCTTAGTACCATGCAAATGAAGGCAGAGATTAGCCTTGTGCGAATGCGGAGGTAGAGCATAACCTCATGCAAGGTGGAGACAGATCTTAGTCTCATGAAAGATGCAGGACATGGCTTAGTACCATGCAAATGAAGGCAGAGATTAGCCTTATGCAAGGGAAGGCAGAGATTAGCCTTATGCAAGGGGAGGTAGAGCTTAACCTCATGCAGGATGAAGGTAGAGATTAGCCTTATGCAAGGGAACACAGAGATTAGCCTTATGCAAATACGGAGGTAGAGCTTAACCTCATTCAAGGTGTGGGACAAGGCTTAGTCCTATCCAGATGAAGGCAGAGATTAGCCTCATGCAGGATGTGGGACAGGGCTTAGTCCCATGCAAATGAAGGCAGAGATTAGCCTTATGCAGATGGAGGCAGAGCTTAGCCTTATACAAGATGAAGGCCGAGATTAACCTTATGCAAGGTGAAGGCAGCGATTAGCCTTATGCAGATGAAGGCAGAGATTAGCCTTATGCAAATGGGGGAGGTAGAGCTTAACCTCATGCAGGATGAAGGCAGAGAATAGCCTTATGCAAAGGAAGGCAGCGTTTAGCCTTATGCAAATGGGGGAGGTAGAGCTTAACCTCATGCAGGATGAAGGCAGAGAATAGCCTTATGCAAAGGAAGGCAGCGTTTAGCCTTATGCAAATGGGGGAGGTAGAGCTTAACCTCCTGCAGGATGAAGGCAGAGATTAGCCTTATGCAAGGGAAGGCAGCGTTTAGCTTTATGCAGAAAGTATAATGAATAGCAGATAGTAACAAAATTTCTTAGCTTGTAGCAGACTTCGATAACGCGATTGTTTTGAGGATTGTGACTTTGCGGCATGTCTATCCTTTGTCCCTGCATCCAAAGAAAAATTGTGACTTTTGTAGATGGGGGAGGTTGATTCGTGTCCCCGTTGGCTTTGCTTGTCCTGCTTTGCTTGGTCTGATGATCCTTTTTGCATCATTAGGGTAGCATTTGGCTAAACAGGGTTACCTTACAAGCAAGCATGCATAGTTTTGTAAAGACATAGTAAAAATGTACTTTAAGAATTTTAGATGAACCGACGACCGTGACAAGATCCAAGACATTACAACCTCTTTTGATATGGAATTTTGAGGGTCCTCCTTGAAATTCTACCCCAGTTAGATGGATTGATGTCTCTGACTGTTGTACATGCTGCGATCGGCTGATCTTGCTTCGGAATTATGAGGGTCCTCCTCAAAATTCTACCCCAGTTAGATGGATTGATGTCTCTGACTGTTGTACATGCTGCGATCGGCTGATCTTGCTTCGGAATTATGAGGGTCCTCCTCAAAATTCTACCCCAGTTTCCAATTGTGGGGGAAATAAGATTTTTATTGAATTGTGACCGAACCCACAGGGTTGCCTACGTATTCCCTCTTAAACGGGAATCAGGTCGGGCGTAGTTCAATTTACATCATTTGAGAAAGCATAAAGAGTTACACATAGTATCGTTTAACTGCATCTGAGTTGATCGGTTTTGGCCAGACTTCTCCGTCCATTTCTGCAAGTATAAGATCTCCTCATGTCAATACCCTGTGAACCATGTATGGACCCTGCCAGTTGGGAGAGAATTTCCCTTTGGTTTCATATTGATGCGGAAAGATCTTCTTCAACACCAGATGCCCCGGTGTGAACTGTCTGTGCTTGACTCTTTTGTTGAAGGCTCTAGTCATTCTATTCTGATAAAGTTGTCTATGGCACACTACATTCTTTATTTTCCTGTCTATAAGGGCTAGTTGCTCATAATGGCTCCTTATCCATTTTGCATCACTGAGCTTAGCTTCTTGTATGATTATCAAGGAAGGAATCTCCACTTCGGCAGGAATAACAGCTTTCGTACCATAAACCAGTAAGTAAGGAGTTGCCCCGGTTGATGTGCGGATTGTGGTGCGGTATCCCAATAAGGCAAATGACAGCTTTTCGTGCCACTGTTTGTGATTTTCTACCATCTTTTTCAGTATCTTCTTGATATTCTTGTTGGCAGCCTCAACAACTCCATTCTTCTGAGGTCTATAGGCTGTGGAATTCACTAGTGGTCACGTCAGGTTTGTGGAAATTTGTGAGCTACAATAGATGTACTTAGTTCGGTCATATCATCGTACGACCATGAAAATATGTCTTCATACTCCCTAAGGAATTGTGTATACTCTTCTTTCTCTAATGGTGACAAGTGGATGCTGATGCGGGTTTCTTTGACAGTCTCTAAATCTCCCAAGTTTATTACCTCGGTCTCATCCAAATTGGACATAGGCTTGTTCTCAAAGTCCTCTACTTCTCTAACGATTTTCTCTAGTATGATATCTTCTTATGAATCACTATCCTTTTGTTGCGTTGTCTCATTGCATGTCACAGTCATTGGTTTATCAAGACAGGAAATAATAATGATGTATAGGTAAAAGTATGAGAGGAAAAAAATAATAATAATAAATATCGATTCATTAAAACATAAAAGAGATTTTCAATAATTTTTACAAACGTTTCGGAACACTGGTAATTTTTATTTAAAACAAAATGCAAGAAAGAGAAATCATTTTCTTGGAAAGCAAAAATAAAACGATGGTGTTCAGCCTTGCTACCCCGGGACTCGTCGGACCCTGGATGGTCTGACAGTCCAGTTTCTGAGGAACGATCCCTTGCTCAAGGCTTTGATGGTAGGGCCTTCCTCCCCCTCCTCCTCGACAATAATACAACAATCCATATCCTCGTCTTCCAAGAATAAGTTCCTTAAGGTTGCTAATGCTTCCTCCTTCTCTGGTCCCTTATGACGTCGGCTTACTGGAAAGTTTGTTCCAGGTGCGGTATGGACTGATCCAATGGATAGTAAGGACCGCGCCATGGTGGTGTCCAGACATCGTACTCTTTCCAAGTGTACTGGTAGCCCAGGCCAAAGGTAGTGACATGACGCTTCAGCTGTATCGGCTTGTAAATGCCTTGAAGATTCTTACCGAGACCCTTGCCAGGTTCGTATCCGCTCCAATTCATTATGATTTCAATCTTACTACTCTTTCACTTATCCTTGTTTATTGCATTGACCCGCTCGATATGGTGGTAATTTTCTCCACCAAGCCTTCTTCTACCCTCAACTACCGGGATAGTCTGACGGTTATAGATGGGGTTACTCCCATCACCATGAATAATTACCTCCTTTCATGCCTTGAACTCGGCTAGTCAATTTCTTGAGTTCTTCGGCCAAGTTCCTAATGAGAATATCCTTCTCACTAGATTCTGGTGTGTAAGAAATGGGTTAGGTGGAGTGAGGTAGAGACTCCACGTATATGGGGTTATTCTGGTGGCCTGGTGCCTGAGCATAGAGGTGATCGTTGGTGGAGTTTTGTGGTTCAGGAATGATGGGTGGGGTGTTTCGGGGAGTGTGGAAGGTGTTTTGTTGGTATTGTGGTGGGATGGTTTGATTTTGCGGTGGATTTATATAGTGGTGAGTTGTAGGAGGATTCTATATGTTGGGGGTATTCGGAGGTGGTGCGGGGTTTTGAGTGTTCGGGTGGCTGACATCTGGAACACTAAGTGATAAGGACAAGTTTGCTAGGTTCTGAACATGTTCAAGTGCCCCTTGAAGTTTCAGTAGCCTTTGTTCAAGTTGCGTCATAGCATCATTCTGGACCTGAGTACCCCGAGTGTTAGAAGCTTCTGTATGTTCAACTGGTGTTGTGTTTTCCTTTTGATGTTATTCAAGTCTTCCATTTTGCCCTTGACTTTTCCTTTAGGTGGACTAGGAGGAGGAGAAGGTGGAGGGCCCCTAGATCTTGTATGATATGCTAATGATGCCAGAATGCACGAACCAACCTTTGGGAAAGGCATAATCAAAAGAAATAAAAATAAAAACAAAAGGTAACAAGTCAGTGAGGGTTTTGAGAAAAATATTTGCAGTATTTAAACACATATTGCAGAATTGTAAACGCGCGTCCTAAATTTGGGCGCCTCGTTGTGCCCGAGGTAGGCCTAGCGACAAGTTGATTTGGAGAACTTAGATGCCAAAATACCTCATTTAATTAATATAAATAGACGAATCGCAAAAACGATACTAAAATAACAAATAGGAAATAAGTCACTAATGACACTTGGCCTTATTACATTTATGAAAGCAAAAAAAAAGGTAAATCTAGCCTATCTGGTCCCAAAAGGACCTTCCCCAGATTCGATATTCTTGATTCCATCGAACAAGTTCCCCAACTCGTGCAGTCCCAGCAGCAAGTCCGCTCTAACCAGGTGTCCTCCTATTTCTTCTAAGAGCAGCATCATTTCAATATTCCCAAAGCGGAATACAACTCTTTCACTATCCCAAAACAAAGTGGCAGCCTCAATTAGCATGTTGTTCGGCTGGATGTCCAGAAGAGAAGGTAAATTGCCCAGATGCTTCCTCACGTGTTTCTTATCACTTGAAGGAAGGTCTTCCCACCAGTCTAGGAGAATTGGTGGGATATTTCTGACCATAGCGAATCTGGGGACCTCGTGCCTCATTTTCTGCAAGACAAAAATGGTTAGGCCCTTTCCCCCGCCAGACTCGACTATTTATATGTGACGACTCGGTCGGTCATTTCGTGAGATTAGCTCCGTTTCCCCCATTTCTGCTTTATCATATATTGCTTAGCCTGTTTATGTTGTGTTGGGTTGGATGGTTTGGGTTCGGAGTGGTCGTGGTGAGAACAGAGGCACTTAGCCTCTTAAAGTGGCCTAATAGTTGAAAAGTCAAATTGAGAGTGGACTTATTGGTAAATGACCTCGGAATGCGAATTTTATGGATCGGATAACTTCGTTAGGTGATTTGGGACTTAGGAGTGTGTTCAGAATGGAGTTTTGATGTCCGGTAGAGAATTAGGCTTGAATTGGCGAAAGTTAGTTCTTGGCAATTTCCGATCGGCAGTGGAAAATAGGCTATAGGGTACGGAATGGAATTCTGCAGTTGGATCAGGTTTGTAATGTCATTTTGGATATGTGTGCAAATTTTCAGGTCAATCGGATGTGTTATTGTTGGTTTCGGCATCATTGGCGAAATTTAGAAGTTTTAGAGTTCATAGGTTTGAATTTGATGTAATTTTGGTGTTTTGTGTTGTTTTTGGTGTTTCGAAGGCTCGACTAAGTTTGAATGATTCTATGGGGTGGGTTGGTATGTTTTGTGCTTGGGATTAATTTCGGATGGTTAGCGGGGGTTTGGACTTAGGAAATTTGTAGCAAATAGTTGTTTGTGTGAATCTACTGGTGTGGCCGCACCTGCGGAAGGGGATCCGCAGGTGCCAAGGACCTTGCGCAAGTGCGAAAAGAGGATAGGCAGGAGGAATCCGCAGGTGCGAAGCACGGGCCGCACCTACAAAGCCGCAGGTGTGGAAAAGGTATCGATGGTGCGAGAACTGGACTATTAGTGGGATTTCGCAGGTGCGCACCTGGGCCCGCAGGTGCGAGGAATTGTCTGCAGGTACAGATTAACTGGGCAGAACAGTATAAAAAGCGCCTCCCAGAATATTTTGTCATTCCTTCCATTGTTCATGCCGGTTAAGCTTGTTTGAGGGAAAATTGAAGGGGGAATTCGAAGGTCTTCAGTGGAGGTAATTTCCCGGATTATAAAACTCGTTTCTATGCTATTTTGTTCGGATTAGGCTTGTAATTTGAAGAATTTAAGTGGAAAAAGGTTGGGAAAAATGGGGAGAAAATTTGGAAATTCTTTTGGTGATTTGAGTGGGAAATTATGGTCCGATTGTGGAGTTTTTGGTATGTATAGAATCGTGGGAGGATTAGGATTCTAGTGATGTAAATTTTATTGAATTCCGAGGCGTGGGCTCGGGGCTCGATTTTAGCCAAATTTCGAGAATTGTGTTAAAAATTTATATCTTTCGATTGGGTTTTGTTCCCTTAGCGTGTATTGATGATGTTAATCTGATTTTGGTTAGATTCAGAGCAATTGGGAGCTAATTCGAGGGGCAAGCGCATCGCGGAGTAGCTTTTGGGCTGTTTTGAGGTAAGTAACGGTTGTAACTCTAAACCTGAGGGTATGACACCCCGTTATTTGATATTGTGTTGATAAATGAGGTGACGCACATTCTAGGTGACGAGCGTGGGGGCGTTCACCAATAGGGATTGTGACTTGGTCCATCCCGTAGCGACTATTAAGCCGCGTATTCGATTTGAAACCTTACGACATCCTGCCTTTCAGAGGTTTATACTTGTTATGGGTTGTTAGCCATGTTTGGGGCCTTATGTCGATCTGTTTATACCCTCATGGGTATTTTCCATGTCTGGGGCCTTGTACCGACCTGTTTAGACCCTCAGGGGGTACTTTTATGCTATTCTACCACTATCATGTTAGAACAATTGTGAACTCAGTCGTGTTTCCTACTTGTTGTTATTTTCACTGTTATCACACTACTTTGAAAACTCTGAAAAGTATTTTGGGCTGAGTCCCGTAAGTGGAGATAAACTGCCCAAGTGGCTTGTGAGGGTGATTGAGTCAGGCCGAGTGCCGAGTATGTGAGGATAGCTATGGATCGGGCTGCACGTCGCATCAATATATATGTGTTAGTCCGAGCGCCAAGTATGTGAGGAAAGTTATGAGATGAGCTGCACGCTGCAGCAATATATATGTTATATATTATATGTGGGTCGGGCTGCATGCCGCAGCAATATAGATTATATATATATATGGATCGAGCTGCACGCTGCAACAGATATAGCGCTTGTCCTTAAGGAGCCCCTCCAGGAGTCTGTACACCCCTAGTGAGCGCAGTCTACTATTATATGGATTGGGCTGCACGCCGCAGCGTATGTTATATATGGATTTGGATGCACGCTGCAGCAGTATATATATATATATATATATGTGTGTGTGTGTGTGTGTGTGTGTGTAGAGGAGCAGGATTCCCACCGCAGTATTTGTGTGTGTTCATGGTACTTGCTGAGTACGAGTGTTAAGTGAGAGCATGAGATACTGATAGTGGAGTCACGAGTGACTGAGAGGCTTGCCTGAGAGGCTTTATTGTGAGTGATACTATGCCCGAGGGGCTTATATTGTATGAAAATGATATTTACACTCTTCTTTACACTGAGCCACTGACAACAAATGTTGGATAAATGTTTTTATACGAGATTTTTAAATGAAAATCGGAGTTTTATGAAATTTTCAAAATTGTAGATTCCTGACTTGATTTATTCATTTCCACTGTTATTCATTACATTGATTTACATGATTTAAATTCTCTTCACTATACTCAAGTTTTTAGTTACATTGATTACTTACTGAGTTGGCTCACGTTACTCCATGCACCTCTGCGTGCAAATCTAAGTACCGAACCATCTCACTAGTTGATTTCCCGACGATCTTGGAGTTGTTCCAGGATTGAGGTATCTGCTCAGCGTCCCCTGCTTACCTCCTTTCCTTCCCTCAGATTATAGTTTCTTTTGGTCTTTTGTACCTCATTCTTTTGTTGTAGAAAGTCACTATGTTGTAGATTGTATTTTCAGTCTTAGATGCTCATGACAGTTGATTCCAGGTTTATGGGAAGTGTGTATTTTGTTTCATCTCATTCTGCTATCTTAGAATATGCTAATTTTGGGAAATGATAATATTTATATTGATAGTCTGAAATGGTTGGATAGCCTAGTTCCATGATAGGCTCCATCACGATCGGTTTAGGAATTGGGGTCGTGACAAGTTGGTATCAGAGCCTAGGTTACATAGGACTCAATGGTAATGAGCAGGTTCAGTAGAGTCTTGTGGATCAGTACGGAGACGTCTGTACTTATCTTCGAGAGGCTACAGAACCCTTAGGAACAATCTCATTTTAATTGAATTTTGTCGTGCCATTGGATTGGTTCTGGAAATCTAAACTTCTGTTGTTTCATTCCCTCACATATGGTGAGGACTCACGCCACTGATCAGTGCGATCAGCCACCGATCAGTGCGATCAGCCACCGGCTAGACCAGCGAGGGGTCGAGGTCACGATCGAGGCCATGGTAGAGGTAGGGGCCAGCTCGTGCACCAGCTAGGGCAGTATCAATTGATCCCCCTACTGTTCAGGATCAGGTTCTCGCCGCAGATGCTCCAACTGGACAGGCTCAGGCACCGGCAGTGCGTATTGTTATTCCGGGTCTTCAGGAGGCCTTGGCTCAGATCTTGACTGTGTGTACCACCCTTGCTCAGGAAGTTTCCGCTACTTCTCAGGCTGGAGGAGGCAGTCAGACTCCAGTTTCCCGGACACCTGAGCAGGCTACTCAGGGCCAGCAAACACCGAGGGCGGTTCCAGCCCAGCCGATTGCTCCAGCAGGACTTCGTGGTCCCAGCTATGCCAGATGATGAGCAGCGTAGGCTGGAGAGGTTTAGTGGACTACAGCCTCCTACATTCAGTGCTGCTGAGGGTGATGATGCCCAGGGTTTTCTGGATAAGTGTCAGAGGATGATGCGTACTGCTGGGATTTTGGAGACCAGTGGGGTCTCATTTGCTACATTTCAGTTTTCTGGTGCTGCTTTCACTTGGTGGGAGTCTTTTGAGAGTCGTCGGCCTGTTGGTTCAGCACCCTTTACCTGGAAGCAGTTCTCCACTATCTTCTTGGAGAAGTATGTACCCTAGACTCACCGAGAGGAGCAGCGCAGGCAATTTGAGCAGCTGCGTCAGAGGGAGCTATCAGTAATGTAGTACGAGATGCGGTTTTCAGAGTTGGCTCGTCATGCCACCGAGTTGGTCCCGACTGATAGGGAGAGGATTAGGAGGTTTATAGATGGCCTTACTTATCAGCTCTGCCATTCCATGACCCGGGAGAGAGTGTCAGATGCTACATTCGAGCAGGTTGTTGATATTGCTCGAGATATTGAGTGGGTTCGCCGCCAGGAGCGGGTACAGAGGGAGGCCAAGAGGCCTCGTGGATCGAGTGGTTCTAGTGGTTCTCCTTCCAATGGGCAGTTTCAGCATGGTAGAGGTCGTTCATTCAGACCTCCTCGGTCAGGCCGCCCATCCTATAGTGGTGCATCTTCGGGGCATGGTCCCCACGATTTTTAGCCCAGCCATTCTTCATTTGGTGCCCTTCCAGCCCAGAGTGCATCTCGAACACCATCAGCTCAGGGTTCTTCTATGCATGGTTCTCCTGGTGGGCATTATGGTGCCAGGGGTTCATTTCAGTCCCAGTCTCCAGCTCCAGGGAGTTGTTATGAGTGTGGAGAGTTCGGGCATATGAGGAGGCAGTGTCCTCATCTTCTTCGAGGACCATCTCAGCTGAGGAGCCAGCCTTCGACTTCAGCTCCAGTTACTTCACCACCCACCCGGGCAGCCAGGGGTGTTTGTCAGTCAGCTAGAGGCCGCCCTAGAGGGGGAGGTCAAGCAGGTGGAGGTCAGGCCCGTATGTATGCCTTTCCAGCTAGGCCAGATGCTATGGCCTCCGATGCAGTGATCGCAGGTATTGTCTCAATCTATTGCTGAGATGCTTTGGCTTTATTTGACCCTAGTTCTACATATTCCTATGTTTCTTCATATTTTTCCCATTTTCTAGATATGCCCCGTGAGTCTTTAGTTACATCTGCTCATGTGTCGACTCTGGTGGGTGATACTGTTGTTGTGGACCGTGTGTATCGATCGTGTGTGATACCTACTGTTACTCAGCATGGTCGATTTTGATGTTATATTGGCATGGACTGGTTATCTCCGTGTCATGCAGTTCTTGATTGTCACGCTAAGACCGTGACCTTAGTTATGCCCTTATGTTCGAGGGTTGAGTGGAGAGGTTCTTCTGATTATGTGCCTATCAGGGTGATTTCCTACCTGAAGGTTCAGCGTATGGTTTAGAAGGGGTGTTTATCGTGTCTGGCTTTTGTGAGGGACGCCAGTGGTGAAACTCTCGCTATCGATTTTGTTCCTGTGGTCCGTGACTTTCCGGACGTGTTTCCTGCAGACCTGCTAGGCATGCCACCTGACATGGACATTGATTTTGGTATTGACCTGGTGCCAGGCACTCAGCCTATTTCTATTCCACCTTATCGTATGACACTAGCGGAGCTAAAGAAATTAAAGGAAAAGCTTCAGGAACTCCTAGATAAGGGGTTCATTCGGCCTAGTGTGTCACCTTGGGATGCACTAGTGTTGTTTGTAAAAAGAAGGATGGTTATATGCATATGTGTATTGATTATCGGCAGCTGAATAGAGTTACGGTGAAGAACCGGTATCCCTTGCCTCGTATAGACGACTTATTTGATCAGTTGCAGGGTGCCAAGGTGTTTTCTAAGATTGACTTGCGTTCCGGATATCATCAGTTGAAGATTCGGGGCCCAGACATCCCGAAGACTACTTTCAGGACTAGATATGGTCATTATAAGTTTTTGGTTATGTCTTTCGGGCTGACCAATGCCCCAGCAGCCTTTATGCACTTGATGCACAGTGTATTCTAGCCTTATCTGAATTCTTTCGTCATCGTGTTTATTGACGATATCTTGGTTTATTCCCGATCTCGGGAGGATTATGAGCAACATTTGAGAGTTGTGCTTCAGACCTTGAGAGAAAAGAGATTGTATGCAAAGTCGTTGAAGTGTGAGTTTTGGCTTGATTTAGTAGCATTCTTGGGGCACATGGTGTCCAGTGAGGGTATTCAAGTTGATCTGAAGAAGGTAGAGGCGTTGCAGAGTTGGCCTAGACCGTCATCAGCTACTGAGATCGCAGTTTCCTTGGTTTGGCAGGGTACTATTGCCATTTCGTAGAGGGATTTTCATCTATTGCAGCACCTATGACCAGACTGGCCCAGAAGGGTGCTCGGTTCAGGTGGACTGAGGAGTGTGTGGAGAGCTTTCAGAAGCTCAATTCAACTTTGGCTACAGCTCCGGTATTGATTTTGCCTACGGGTTCAGGTTCTTATACAGTTTACTGTGATGCCTCGAGAATTGGCCTTGGAGCGGTTTTGATGCAGGATGGTAGGGTGATTGCCTACGTGTCCAGAAAGTTGAAGGTGGACGAGAAAAATTATCCAGTGCACGATCTTGAGCTAGCAGCTATTGTCCACGCCTTGAAGATTTGGCGCCATTACTTGTATGGAGTAGATTGTGAGATTTTTACTGATCACCATAGTTTGCAGCATCTACTTAAGCAGAAGGATCTGAATTTGCGTCAGAGGAGGTGGTTGGAGATTCTCAAGGATTATGACCTCACTATTTTATATCATTCAGGGAAGGCCAATGTGGTGGCCGATGCGCAGAGCCGCAGAGCGGAGAGTTTGGGGAGTCTAGCCTACCTTCCAGTAGTAGAGCGTCCATTAGCACTTAATGTTCAGGCTTTAGCAGGTCAGTTGGTGAGATTAGATCTATCAGATCCTCCGCGGGTATTGTCTTGTGTAGCCTCCAGGTCTTCTCTTTTTGATTAGATTAGAGCACGCCAGTATGATGATCCACGCTTGCTTGTTCTTCAAGACAGGGTCCGTCGCGGTGATGCCAGGGATGTGGTTATTAATGATGATGGGGTCATGAGGATGCAGGGACGGATTTGCGCGCCCAATGTGGATGGGCTTCGAGAATTGATTCTAGCTGAGGCCCATAGTTCGCGGTATTCCATCCATCCGGGTGTCGCAAAGATGTACTAGGATCTGAGACAACATTATTGGTGGAGGAGGATGAAGAGATATATTGTTGAGTTTGTGGCTCGGTGTCTCAACTGTCAGTATGTCAAGTATGAGCACCAGAGACCAAGTGGATTGCTTCAGAGATTTGATATTCTGGAGTGGAAGTGGGAGCGAATCACCATGGACTTCATAGTTGGACTCCCACGGACTTCGAGGAGGTTTGATGCTATATGGGTTATTGTGGATCAGCTGACCAAGTTCGCGCACTTCATTCCTGTTTGTACTACTTATTCTTCGGAGCGATTAGCTGAGATTTATAGCAGGGAGATTGTCCGATTGCATGGGGTTCCAGTTTCTATCATTTCTGACAGAGGTACTCAATTCACATCTCAGTTTTGGAGGGCCGTACAGAGAGAGTTGGGTACTCAGGTTGAATTGAGCACAGCATTTCATCCTCATACCGACAGGAAGTCGGAGCGCACTATTTAGATTTTGGAGGATATGTTGCGTGCATGTGTCATTGATTTTGGGGGTTCATGGGATCAGTTTCTGCCACTCACGGAGTTTGCATATAATAATAGTTATCAGTCGAGTATCTAGATGGCTCGGTATAAGGATGAAATGTTGTGCTCCCTGAGGATCTTGGTGTGAGCATTGCCCGGGATCCCTGAGGTCCTTAGGGAACTTTGACACACCAGGACACCCTATTGGCTATTAGACTTTGGCATCCTGGACTGGTTTGAAGGCCTGGTATTTCCAGGTTCACTTTGGGCCTATCTCAGGCTCCCTATAGCATAGCTTATATTTATATGTAATTCATTTATTTATGGTCTGTAATAATACCTTTATAAACAGATATTGGGGAAATTAGTAAAGGGGAGGGATTCATATACGGATTTTTATAGGGAGACCGGGTAGAAATCATGATTTAGGTTTATATTGTGTTTGCTTGCATTAGAAATTCTTCCTTTAGGTCTATATTGTGTTCACTTGCATTAGAAATCATGTTTTAGGCTCATATTATGTTATTCGCATTAGCAATCATGCTTTAGGTTTATATCATGTTTACCATGTTTTTAGATCACTTGGCATACCAGGCAATGTTATAGGCTCATTACCTTATTTGTTATGGAATTCTGCTTCTGCATAATCATGATCACCTAGAAATCCTATTATTAAGTTACCATTGCAATTCTGCTTAATAAAAATGTCCATCCTTGGTGTGCATTAGAAATCCTGCTTTAGGATTATGTTTGTATTTGCTTTACATCATGTCTACATCGCCTAAGTCAATAACCGTCCTGTCTATAAAAATGTTTTAAAGCAATTTCAGCACCTAGACAAGCATTTTTATAGGATGTATCAAAACTCAAACTCTTTGTTTTCCTTTAGTCAATTTCCAGAGTTTTGTTTGCATTTTAGACAGCATGGTATAGGGTATCCCTAAACCACGCCTAGGAAATTTTATAGGTAATTAAGGCCTTACAAAAATTGTAAAACTATGTTTTTGTGACTGCCCAGATTCCACAGGTTCTAAAATCAATAGGCAAACTGATTAGATCTTTACCTCTTCGCCTTAACATAATGCTGCACATTCTCTGTTTGTCATGCTCACTTAGATATCATGTTCTAGGACCTTTTCTGAAACATCTGAAATCTTGTTGTTTGAGACGTGCTAATTTCCTGTTTATTTGTGGAGGTAAACATGGGCCCTTAATTGTTGTCTTACTTGATAGTCCTGTTTGTTCTTTGGTGTAGCTTAGATTTTCCTTTTTAAACACTTTAGGAGAGTCTAGAACTGCCTAAAAGTAGAGGTCCTAAACACCTCCGGGACCACAAGGAAGGGACGGGTAATGCACGCTTAGAGTTCGTTTAATTAAAAGCGCTTATAAACCGCTAAGGGGAGGGTAATCGGGTAGTAAAAGTATATGATGACATGTGCGCTAATGTCACGTGTAACCCCTATAGTTGAGGAAGGATTACCGGGCATTGTACGGATGTGATCCTAAAGGTTAATAACTTAGGAAATTCCCTATCTTATTTAC
The DNA here is from genome assembly GCA_005239505.1 of Nicotiana paniculata. Lineage (NCBI taxonomy): Eukaryota > Viridiplantae > Streptophyta > Magnoliopsida > Solanales > Solanaceae > Nicotiana > Nicotiana paniculata. The sequence goes on from ML367728.1 coordinate 86,033, forward strand.
ATATGTGTGCTCAGACTGCTTACCTTTTAAACTCCGTTTATCTTACTTACATATGTGTGCTTAGACTGCTTATCTGTTAAATGACTAATTTACTAATTAAGTTTGGTCGGGACCCACCATTGAGAACCTCGAGGGGTTCCTAACACCTTCCCCTCAAGTTAATTTCAAGACCTTACTCAATCTCTGGTAACGTAGACAGGTTTCATGAATTACTTGCATTAGGTGCCCTAACGCACCATAAATTCGTTAGGTGGCGAATCTTCAATTTCCGTACCCCTTTCCTAAAAGGAAGAGAGTTTTCCCAAATGAATGTCGAAACCCGATTCCGCAAGGAAAAAAGGGGGCACGAAAGGTGCGACCGCACCTACGAGGTTATGACCGCAGGTCTGAAGCGGCAAATGTATTGTAGCAGCAGAGGATAGCATGCTTGGCAGAGGCTGCAGATGTAAGGTACTTTCCGTATCTGCAAAAGCGCGGGTACAAGGAAATCTTTCCCAAAAGTAGAAATGGGCAAGATCGGGATAAACTCGTAGAAGAGAAAGTTCTCTGCAGGTGCGGAAGTGCAGGAGCGAAGGAAGGGACACATAAGCGTTCCAGCACATGTGCATTTTGGGCCACACGTACGCATGGTCGGAGTTTAATGAGTTTCCGCACATGCGTTGGTTTGTCCGCAAGTGCGGCATCACAGGTGCGACCCTCTGGACCGTAGAAGCGAGAATTGTTTGGCAGTGTATAAATATCGAGTATTTTCATTATTTTCTCTTTTTGGAATTGTGAGACTCGGTCTAAGGCGATATTTGAAGCATTTCTCATCCCAATGGAAGAGGTAAGTGATGTTTATTAGACTTTTCGTGCTAGATATTCATTACCCATTTATTATTACACTTAATTTTCATGAATCGAAGATAAAAGTTGGGAAATTTTGGACTATGTCATTGGAGAGTGAAATTTGATGATTTGAGGGACGATTTGTGGTCAGAATTGAATGATTTTGGTATAGTTTATCTTGAAATTGAATAGGTGTTTGAATGTTTTGAATTTTGTCGGGTTACGAGGTACGAACCCGGGATTGACTTTTTTACTATGGTTAATGATATTAGCTTTAACTTTTGGAATCACTTCCTATGGCTCTTATTGATGGTATTGCATTATTTTGGCTAGATTCGAGCTGTCTAGAGATTGATACGCGCGGGAAAGGCTTGTTAAAGGAGTTATTTGGCTTGCTAGAGGTAAGTCTCTTATCTAAATCTTGGTTGAGGCACTAGTTGCTTGAATTATGGTTATAGCTACGTGCTATGGATGTGCACATATGTGGGGTTTGAGCCCATGTGCTAACACCGAGGTATTATCCATGCTCGGGTAGTGCTTAGGCAATGACATGCGTAGAGTTGATTGTTAAGCTTTAAGCTATAATATTTCTCAACTTTTTAACCTTGTTGTGAACCATTTGAGCCCCGTTTGAGGCTACATAGAGGCTAAATCCCTGAATGAACTTAATAAATGCTATTTTTGTGATGACATTGCTGATTTTAGCTATGATAGCACACTTTTCATATGCCTAAACTTTAGCATGTCATTTATACTAGTCCAGGAGAATGTGATCTGTTATTCATTCATCATATACATGTATTCTTGTTTATTTTCCCATGTGTGATATGATTAGACTAGATACATGTGACCACATCGGACGGGTTGTGTTGTTATGCCTGTGACCACGCTGGGCGGATTGTATTGTTATACATGTGACCACATCGGGAGGATTGTGATATAGCATGTGACCCCGCCGGGCATATTCGTTATATTGAGCATGTGACCACGACGGGCGGATTATGATATTGATCATGTGACCATGTCGTGCGGATTATGATAATGAACCTGTGACCACGTCGGGCTGGTAGCACGTTGAATTGGCCGTGCTTGTATGTGGATATGGATCCATTTCCCTAAGGTCACCCTCTCATGTTTCTCTTGTGATGGTGTATACGCGGATATTGAGGAAAATTGATCAGTAGTTTGGTACGTATATGGAAAGGATGAGGAAAGTCTGGCTAGTATTTTGTCCGGATTTGGATTTCATCTTTACTTGAAAATTTCCATGGTTAATTACCTGATTACTTGCATATCATCTCTATATGTTGTATCATTTGTTGAACAAAGAATTTGAGCAATTTCACTCACACACACAGAGGGTTCTTTCTATGCTTTATGACTTGATTACATCATTGTTCTGTACTAGTTAAATTGATAAAACCGTACAGGTTACAGTAGGTATCATTTATAATTCTTGCTTTTTTTACCTTGCTGAGGTTAGTTACGATACTTGTTGAGTACATTGGATCGGTTGTACTTATATTATACTCTACACTTAATTGTATTGATCCAGGTGTTGGTACCAGTTATCAGTAGCAGTGTTGCTTGTTGAGCTGAGTATCGAGGGATGAGGTAGAGCTGTATTTTTCGTTTGCATTCCTGGCTTGTCCTTCTTATGTATTGTTGTTTTCAGTTCAAAGAGTATTATTATATAGCTTTCAGACTTGTATTCCGTTGTAGAGCTCATGACTCTGTATTTACAAGTTTTTGGGGATTTATCTTGTATTAGCATTACTTTGTTACATTGAGGTTTTCAGATTTATGCTAATTCTTCATATTTTCATTATTGTTATGTACGTCTTGTCTAGCAAGTGTATTAGGTGCCATCACGACGGGTTGAGATTTTGGGTCATGACAGTTTAATTATCGTCTCCACAGGGATTGGATTTAAATAATATTTAAGTAATTTCTGGCTTAAATGTTATTTATAAAATAATTAACACTTTGGTTGGAATGATTATGAACTAAAATTAACTATTAAAATTAAAGCAATTAACAATTAATCACAGAGAACGAGAGAGTAGAGAAACGGGTAACTATCAAGAGAAGAATAAGGGTTTAGATATGATAGGTGCAAGACTGCTATCCTGAATTTGAAATTGTTATATTTCACTCTTAAAGTTCTATCGATTCACATGAATTCAATAGGTGATTAGCTTATACTTCCGATTCAGATTCCTCTCTCGATTAAATCTAAATCTTCAAATAAATTAATGTGAAGTGCGGTGAAACTTGCAAGAATCCATTGATAAGAAAGATCTAAGAGAAACTTCTCGCGAATATTTCGCAACCTTAATTTAAACGTTAACTCAAATATCTCTCTCGGTTACTTCAAAGAATCACCAAAATAAACTAAGGCATACACTGCAATAATATTCAATAAGAAGTTCATCTTTCGATTAAACACTATAAAGAATAAAATTACAATACTATTAAAGTTCCTCCAATAATCCAAGCAATGAGACAGTAGTCAAATCCATAAACAACAACCAAGTCACCAAATCATGTTTAACCCTAAGGTAATCTACTCCATAGATATAGAAAAAATCATCACAAATAGAGTTAAAGAAGAAGCAAATATTAATCCAACGTTACAATCCAAGCTCGTGTATTGAATTGGTAGAAGGAAGATGAAATCTTGTATCTTGAAGCTTACAATGCTCTCCAAAAGCTCCGAAGGACAAAAATCCTCTAAAAATAATCTTTTTGGTATATTTATACCATGTAGGAACGGGCCCGGATTAAACTATCCTCATTGAGCCAAAGTGGGAAAGGTTGGATGCGAATATACACTATTGCAGCGCACCAGACGGTGTGCCACGCCCCGCATTAGTAGAAAAGTTCACAGGCCTATTTTTTTCACTCTGCATGAATTTTGTACGAGTACATGTAACGACTCGGTTGGTCGTTTTGAGTACTAGATTTAATTTTAGTGTTTCAAGACCTCTTGTAGATTCATTTTATGTTTATCGACTTGCCTGTATGGTCCGTGTCATTTTTCGAAAAAACGTTACGTAAAATATTTAAGAAAATGCGATTTTTGAGTTTAAAATGACTAGAGTTGACCACATTCAACATTTTTGGTAAACGACCCTGGATCGGCATTTTGACGATCTTGGTAGTTTCGTATGATATTTTTAGACTTGTGTGTACCTTTGGTTGGGGTCCGGGGTGACCCGAGCACATTTTGGTACGTTATGTGAAAAATTATGAAAAATGAGTCCTAAGTTGAAAATTCATGAGTTTTGATAGTCAATTCCTGTTATTTGATGTTATTTTGATAATTTGAGGTAGCGAGTAAGTTTTTATAATGCTATCAAACTTGTGTGCACGTTCGGTTTTGAGCCCGAGGGGCTCGGGTGAGTTTCAGATATATTGCGGAAGAGTTTGAATGAATTTGGAACTGCTGGTGCAATCCTGTTGATATCGCAATTGTGATGTGAGGCTCGCACTTCACTTTTTCGGTCAATAGATCGCATTTGCAATACTGGGCTAGTTGGCAGGAACTTCGCTTTTGTGACTAGGAGCTGGGGGCTGGCAGTTTTGCAAATGAGAAGCTTAGCTCGCATTTGCGATTAAGGGAAGGTTTGCATTTGCGAGAATTTTGTCACATTGCAATCAATGTGTCGCAATTGCAGGCATCACATTACAAACTAGAGTTTGCAATTACGACGTCTGCAGTTGGGTAAAAGAGGGGAAAGTCGGGATTTAGCTCAATTTACACCATCTCTCAACCGTAACCACTCTAGAGGTGATTTTTGAAGAACCTTTTCTTCCCAAGTTTATTGGTAAGCATATTTAAATTGTTTTCAATCAATTTCAATTCTTTTTTCATGAATTTTAACATCAAATCTATGAATTTCAAAGTAGGAATTGGGAGTTTTGGGTAGAATTTAGAAATTTGAAAAATGGAGATTTAGATCTCAAATTGAGGTTGGATTTCGAAACAAATTGCATATCCAGGATCGGGGGTGAATGCGTAATCAGGTTTTGGTCCGAATTGGGATTTTGACCAAGCGAATACTTGTTACATGCCTCTAATTAATTTTTATTAGCTCATACTTGTTACATGCCTCTAATAATCACATGATTTACTTGTTAGATGATTTAACTTGCTACATGTCTTCACTCACTACATGTATTCACTTAGCATGTGCTTCTACTCACCATATGCTTTTACTTGTTAAATGCCTTCACTTGCTACGTGCTTCTACATGCTACATGATTTTATTTATATTGGACTTAACCTTAGTAAAATGGACTTAATCTATCTTCAAGCTCTCTTCTCTCTCTTCGCTCTTCCACTAACGGTCACCCTCCGCCCATCAGTGCTTACATCACCACCGGCGGCCGGCGGAAATAAATGTAAGTAACTGTAACACCCCAGACTTTAGACGGAGTCCCACATCAGCAAAACACATGAGGGATGCTGGGTATATAAGTTAACAAGCCTTAGACCCTAGAGAAGCATTTTAAAACTGAGGGCCTAGGCCCAGAGCGGACAATATCACTAGCGGGCTGGGCTGTAACAGATGGTATCAGAGCCATTCTTGTGTCAGCCATGCCGATGGTGGGTCATAGTTCAACTGAGTTTAGAAAAATCCCGATTTGCGGGGCAAACCTCAGTGCTGAGTCTAGGCGAATCCCATGCGGTGGGGCAAACTTCATCGAGGACGTTGAGTCCATACGAGGGGGTGTATTTAACACCCCAAACTTTAGACAGAGTCCCACATTGGCAAAATATATGAGAGATGTTGGGTATATAAGTTAACAAGTCGTAGACCCTTGTGACGCGTTTTAAACCCGTGAGGGCCTAGGCCAAGTGCAGACAATATCACTAGCGGGTTGGGCTGTTACAGTAACCCTGCACTCTATATCTTTTTCTCTCTCTATTCCTCTCTCTCTCCTCCTTTCTTCCACCCTTCTTCCCATGTTCCTTTTTTTCGTCTTCACTGCCCCTTCTCTCCCCCCCCCCAACCCAAAGTCACCCCTATTTCTTCTTTCCCCTCTTTCTTTTTCCATTTTTCGTCTTCCCCGCCCTATCTACCTTGTTCTCCATCTACTTTTCCCCTCTTCCCTGTCCGTTCAAGAAAATTGCCGCCACTCATATTTGGGCCGTGGAACATCGTCGCTGCTCTCTAGATCTTTCCTTTCAAGTATGGTAGGTATCAAATTGTTGGCGAATATCAGAGAAGAGGCGAGTGAGACCCTCGTTCCAGCAAGGAACAGCGGCAGTGGAGGCGTGTGGGAATGCGTGGAAGGCTAGTGTTAAAGCATCGCCTTGATATCCAAATCGGTGATCCGGGTTCTATCCACCCAGAGTTGGTACCTTCGAATCTCCTGTATCCTTTTGTATTTCATTCTTGCTAGTTGCAGAATTGCTTTAGTTAACAGTTCGTATTTGTTTGTTTATAGTTTCGTGCATTGGTCCTAGTAGAGTACCTATCTACTAGCTTGTTGTACCAATTTGGTGTCTTACTTTAAATTTTTGTACATTGCCTATTAGCTTGTTATTGCTTTGTTCTTAGTGTACATTCCGTTCACCTGTTACTTTTCTGTTAAACATTATTATTAATGTATTCCGTTCACCTGTTGCTTTGCTTCTATTGTGTTCTTTATTAGTCGTTGTGCTATAATTGTGGTTAATCTATTTAGCTCGATTGTATCTGTTTATGGACCTTTTTAGAACTATTTAGGGTACTTAGTCTCACATACCTTGTTGCTACTATCATTTCTAGTTCATTAGTCGTGCCCCTACTTTTGTGCCTTTAGTTCAGTAGTTCGTCGTTACTTCTGTGGTAGTTCCTGCTTAGAGTGTATTAGGTTATAGTGGTTGTACTAAACGATGACAGGGTAAGGTCATGTCCTCGGAGGGTCCTTATGGGGTTTAGGCGTTGGGGGTAAAGGCAAAGGGGTTAAGTGTATTAAAGATGCCTCCAGGTTGCGAGTTGGGTCTTGGAATACAGGAACTTTGACGGGAAAGTCTGTAGAGTTAGCAAAAATTCTCCATAAGAAGAAGATCAATATAGCTTGTCCATAGGAGACTAGATGGGTGGGAGATAAGGCATGATATGTAGATGGTTTTAAGCTTTGGTACTGTGGACGCGTGGGGGGAAAGAACGTGGTACGTATTTTGGTTGATAGGGATCTTCGAGAGCTAGTGGTGGAGGTTAGGAGGATGAATGAAAGGTTGATGGTCATTAAGCTAGTTGTTGGGGGTTTGACTCTAAACATGATTAGTGCGTATGCACCTTAAGTGGGCTTGGACGAGGAGGTCAAAAGGTATTTCTAGGAGGATTTTGATGAGGTTGTGCTGGTATTCCGCACATTGAGAAGCTTTTCATAGAAGGGGATTTTAATGGCCACATTAGAGCAACGCCTGGGGGCTACAATGACGTGCATGGCAGTTTCGATTTCGGATTTAGAAATGGAGGTGGTATGTCCCTTTTGGATTTTGCTAAGGCTTTTGATTTGGTGATAGCTAACTCTAGTTTCCCGAAGAAGGAGGAGCACTTGGTCACCTTTCAGAGTTTGGTGGCCAGGACCCAGATTGATTATCTAGTCTTCAGGAAGTGTGATAAATGTCTGTGTACGGACTATAAAGTCATCTTGCGTGAGAACCTCACGACTCAACATAGGCTTCTGGTCATAGACCTAGAAATCATGAGGAAACGAAGAAGAGGCCAGTGTTTGGTTTACCTAGGATCAAGTGGGGAGCTTTGACAAAAGACAGAGCACAAGTTGGGAGATAAGTTGTAGGCTATGGAAGCATGGAGGAGTAGTGGGGGCGCGCGTAGTGTGTGGACCGCGACTGCGAATTGCGTTAGGGAGGGGTATTGGGGGCCTTGAGAGGCTCATTTGGTGGCCGTAAAGGGGATTGATGGTGGAATATTGAGGTTCAAGTTAAAGCGGAGGCCAAGAAAGCGACATATCTGAAGCTTCTGGAGAGTGTGGACTAGGAGGCGAAGAGGATGAACAGGGAGCGGTATAAGATGGCTAAGAAGGAGCGAAGTTAGCAGTTACTGCAGCCAAGACCCCTACGTTTGAACACTTGTATGAAGAACTCGGAGGTAAAAGAGGGGATAAGAAGTTGTATAGGATTTCCAAGGTGCGAGAAAGAAAGGCCTGAGACCTGGACCAAGTGAAGTGCATCAAGGACGAGGACGACAGAGTTTTGTTGGATGAGGCACTTATTCGACGTAGATGGCAGACTTACTTCCATAAACTCTTAAACGAAGAGGGAGATAGGAACATTGAGCTAGGTGACTTAGAATACTCTGAGTGTCATTGGGACTTTGGGTATTGTAGGCGTATAAGAGTCAAGGAGGTTGAGGGAGCTATGATAAGATGAGCAGGGGAGAGCGACCGGCCCTGACGAGATCGCGATGGAATTTTTGAAGAGCGCGGGTAGGGCGGGCTTGGAGTGGCTCACTGGGTTATTTAATGTCATTTTTTATGACGAAGAAGACGCCTGAAGAATGGAGATAGAGTACGATGGTCCCGTTGTATAAGAACAAGGGTGATATCCAAATTTGCAACAACTACAGGGGCATCAAGTTACTAAGTCATACTATGAATGTCTGGGAGAGGGTGGTGGAGCTGAGGTTGAGGAGGATTGTGGATATTTCTGAAAACTAGTTCGAATTTATGCCAGAACGTTCAACTAAGCAAGCTATTAATCTTGTTATGAGGTTGATGGAGAAGTATAGGTAGAGGAAGAGGGATTTACATATGGTGTTCATCAACTTAGAGAAGGCTTGCGATAAAGTGCCAAGTGAGGTTCTGTGGAGATGTTTGGAGACTAAAGATGTTCATGTTGCTTACATTAAGGCTATTAAGGACATGAATGATGGTGATAATACTCGAGTGAGGACCGTGGGAGGGGACTCAGAACACTTCCCAATTATGATGGGGTTGCATCATGGGTCAGCCCTCAGTCCAATTCTATTTGCTTGGCGATCGACGCACTGACACGCCACATACAAGGAGAGGTGTCATGGTTCATGTTATTTGCGGATGACATTGCTCTGATTGACGAGACGCGGGACGGTGTTAACGAGAGGTTAGAGATTTGGAGGCAGATTCTGGAGTCTAAAGGTTTCAAGTTGAGCAGGACCAAGACAGAATACTTGGAGTGCAACTTCAGTGGGTCGACTCAGGTTGTGGACGAAGAACTGAGGCTTGATTCTCAAGTTATCCATAGGAGAGAGAATTTAAAATACCTTGGGTCAGTTATACAAGGGAATGGAGAGATCGATGAGGATGGTACACATCGTATTGGGGCGGAATGGATGAAATGGAGGCTCGCTTCAGGTGTTTTGTGTGATAAGAATGTGCCACATGAACTTAAATGTAACTTTATAGAGCAGTGGTCAGACCGACTATATTATATGTGGCGGAGTGTTGGCCAGTCAAGAACTCCCATGTTCAAAAGATGAAGGTGGCTGAAATGAGGATGTTGAGATGGATGTGCGAGCATACCAGGCTAGATAGAATTAGAAATGAAGTTATTCGGGACAAGGTGGGTTTGGCCCCTGAGAAGGACAAGATGTGGAAGCCAGATATATTTGCTATACAAACTTATTCCACTAGAAGGGAAATTGAAAGTGTGATGTCAAGAAATTAATGTGTGCTATGGAGATGCTCCTTCTACAAGTAGGATAAGAAGTTTTTTCAGAACTAATTCTGAAATGTTGCAAAATCGTGCCTTGCCTTCTAAAACTTAAAGCAAGAATGCAGGAAATGGTGCCAATACCGTATGGTAGGTCAATACACGAAGCAAAAACACACATCTTTTCATATGTATGTCAAAGGGTACAATAGTAACGGAATATTGTGCCGCTTTAAGAATGATTGATCACATCGCAACAATGGATCAAGAAGAATGCGAGCAAAATAAGGTTTTACTTTCTTAACATTACCATTAATTATTTATGAATTTAATTTTTAACTTTTTATGATTTTTGTGAAATTTCTTCTCATAATGTTAGGATAGATTTGATTCATGTGATGATCTTGAAATGAATGCTAAGTTTGGAATTACATATTTGAATTATAAGTAGTTATTTTATGCCAATACAATTAATATAACTATGTCGCATGCATATATATATATATATATATATATATATATATATATATATATATATATATATATATATATATNGTGGAAGGATTATCTTTGTACTCAAAATACGAACTTCCTAGCAGCCCTTATGTCCTCTCCTGCATACATAGAAATATGAAGGAGTTGCACTTTTCCGAGAAATACCAATGTCAATAAAAAGTCTTTTGGTTATGAGTAATGACTGAACAATCGAAACGGATAAAAGAAATATATAGGGAATATCATTTTAAGGAAATATTTGTATCTCATAAAATTAAAATAAGTAAAAAGAGAATATAAATCTAATTAACTTTGATTATTTATTTTAGTAGGTTCCGTCAACATTCAATCACTTTGACATGAACAAACAAGTCATCATATGGCGATCCATATTTATCGAACAAAGAAATTTTTACTTTTCTTTCATGTATAATTATTTATTTTAATCTTTATTTTTATAATAGTGATATTATTTTACAAAATCATATACTCTATGGCTTGGTATACACATACACGTGCAACGCACGTGACGAGAAACTAGTAAAGATAAAATAAACCAAAACTCCTTCAAAGCAACATTTTCTTAAAGGAATGTAAAAAGAAAAATACAACAGATAATTTGAGACGGGCGGATAATACATTTGCATCATTTTTGAGGTACTATAAAGAGCAAAAAGTAAGAAAAGGTTGATATTGCGGTATAAAATCCCCATATTATGGTTTGGAAGTTTGGTATTTTCACTTTATTTAAGAGTGAAAAGAGCATTTTGATTCCTTAATAGTAGAAGGCATGAATCAGAAGTTTAGTTGAGGTAGCTTTATCCCTAGGAAAGGAAGATACTTAAACCTTACCCAACAATTAAAGCCAAGTACCTCAAAACAAGAAGCACCTCCTCCTCATACAAAACCTCCTCCGTCTGGAAAAAACAAAAACCCTTTGAACTCCTCCGGATGTTGTCACTCTCTAGCTACCTATCACCTCTATCAATCAGCGCCCTACTCGTCGAGCAGGAACGAAAGTCAGCCTTAGTGATTTGACGGTGCTAAGTGAAAGGACGACTGTCGCTCATCTAATAAAAGTTACTATTTCCAATGCCAAAGCCAGTTCTAGGACCAGAACGACGCACCAATCCATTAATTTGGTGTGCAGCCATAATCTGCACTATCTTAACCGTAGCCGTGATCATCACTGGCATGGTCGTCTTCATTGGCTACATGGTCATTCGACCAAAAGTCCCTCAAATGAGTATAGCAAGTGCCAATTTAGACAGATTTTCCTATGACATGGCCAGTGTTCTCACTCTCAGAGTCTCAATTATTATCAAAGCTGAGAATGAAAATTCAAGAGCCCATGCAAGTTTTTATGAGACGAGTTACACACTTAGCCTCCATGGTGTTAAAGTGGCTTATTTAAATGCTGACCCTTTTGATGTCCCTGCCAACAGTTCCAAGTATTTGTATTATCCTGTTGAATCATCGTCGATTCCATTGACGCCGGAAGAAGGAGAAGTTGCTGAGCTTTTCTTAAGGCGGAATCAAGTGGTTTTTGATATAAGAGGGAATACAAGAACAAGATGGAGAGTAGGGTTGCTTGGTTCTGTTAAGTTCTGGTTGCATCTTAATTGTCAGCTCAAGTTTCCGCTAAATGGAACTACAATTTACCCGAGATGCAGCACGAAATCCAAATGATATCATTGGAATTCAACTATAGCTAGGTATTTTGTCTAATTATTCACTTAGATTCAATTTTATGGAAAAATAAGCTAAGGCTTGTCCTTCTCCTCTTGATTTGCTTTCCTTTTTTGTACTCACAAGATATCCTTTTTTCTGGATACAATTAGATTCTTGGAAGAAGTAATCATCAATATTCTGCCTCCACCTCAAGAAAACAATACAATATGCTCTATACAATTGTCTACTACTTTTTATATTCAATACTTCTTTAATTTCTTCTAGAGAAAGGATTAACAACGTAACAGAGGTTTAACTATATATGTCTTTTAATTTTCTTTTTACACATTATTTAATTAAGAAATATATTAATAGTCTAAATCATAAAACTACTCCCTCTATTTCAATTTTGATGACACACAACTTTTCTTATTAGTCTAAAAAGAATAAAACGTTTCTACGGTTGAAAATAATCTATCTTTAAACTTTTTATTTTATCAATTTTTAACTTTAATGAAAAGCTTTTATAATCATACAAATATCATATCCTCATAAAGTTTTTACCCCTCAAACTTTTAAGATCATAAATTTCAAAAGTCTTTTTTTCCTTCTTCAACTCCGTGCCGAGTAAATATGCATCATTTAAATTGAAATGAAGAGAATATTTGTTTAGATTATGTATGTTTTCTACTTTAAACAGGTCATACAGTGGACACATTATTGGAGCAGTAAGAGCAAAGTTAAAAGACAAAAATAAATGACTTCAGATTTTTTTTTAAAATAAAAAATATTTTCATACAAAATTTAGTTTACCAATAGAACTACTGTAGTAACTAGACCAACAAGTAGTACCTAAATTATATCTTCAATAATCAAAAGTGAGAGTCTGGCATTGGAATTGAAAATCTACTTTTATATTCTAATTATTAAAAAAAAGTGAAAAAAAGGAAGATCTCAACTTAATCAAGAAGTAAAAAAATGTTTTGAAGTTTGCTACGTAATAGACACCTTTTTGGCATGTATGAATAACACTATGCAGAAAGAAACAGTAGAAAGCCACAGCATAGCTTTGTGCGGAAGCTTTCTGCCTACCTTGTCCAGAAGCAACTAAAAGCGAAAACATCAGTGGCCCATGTTGGTCTCGTCTTAAAGCTTAAGTAACTTTGTTCCTAATCTATTTCATCGCGAAGTCACACTTAGCTTAGGGGTGTCAGTTCGTCTTCTTCTTCGTTTTAAATATACGGTATTCGAAACACCCCGATTAATTTGAATTCACAGGGTGCTCGCTAGCAGGAGCTTCTTCATTTATAAAGCTTCGATACGAGACCTTTAGTTAATGATGAAGATAGTAATGAAGCTAGAAACACAAGGAGATATAAGAAAAATGACAAACCTGTAATTTAAAGTTATGATCCGAAATTTAAAGAACCTTATCATATTCAAGAATCTTCTCTTATGTCAAGAAGATTCTAACGGTTAAATATTACTAACAAAATTTCAATTCCCCCTACTACATGAGTTTAACTTTTCGATAAGGAAACTTAATTGAATTCCCTCGATTAGATCTGCTCCTTGGTACCTGAAAGGATCGTATTTTTCCCTCACACTGTTAGGTGTTTGTCGTAATTTTCTTATCATATTTGATTTTCTTTTTTTCTTGAATGACAACATATTTATAATAATTAATTATTTTTTTAAAGAAAATATTATCTTATCATATTTGGCTAGTTTTTTTTTTTTTTTTTTAAGTGTATCAAATCATTCTTGTTCAATTTTCTTTAGGAGTGTTAAAATTTGATTGTATTTACCCTCAAAAATTGGTTAACAATTAAATTTGTAAGTAGTCTTAAGGATACGTAGATTACTTGACAAAAAGAGACAAATTAGAATGCAATTGAATGAATATTGATAAAGTAAATTCAAACCACACGAATTGAACAGTTACAGGCTTGGGAGGTTGATGAACCTCGGTCGGTATCAGGACATAGATGAAATAAGAGCTTAAAGAGAAAAATAATATATTGCTTTGTAATGCGTGTTACCATGTATTTTACAAGTAATTAGACCCCCTTTATATAGCAGGGGAGTCCTACTTTAGGTACAATTCTACAAAAGATAAGAATCTCCTAATTTGCTACTTTGGCGGTTCCTTATTGGTACGTGCCGAGATTTTCGCTGTAATATCCGATCGGTCACGGATATTTTGGCCTTCTGTTATTTCGGTCTTTTGTGGGTTACACTGATAATGTCACCTCGAGCTCGTTCGGGGTTAGGGTCAATTCTGGGATCACAGACTCAATGTTTTCGAGGACGGATATTCTAAGCTCGAGTTCTGACCTGGTGGGACCGGGGGTTGATCTCCGGTTCCTCGTGTTCCGAGCCTGATTTACCATGTCGTAGACGAGCCTAGTTTATCCCAAATACAGATAGTCCCCTCGTTTTCGGAGAATAGACGATGAGAAACGACATGGGCTCCCGATTCTCACTTCGATATCATGCGACAGAAACGACAAAACAAGCGAAACGTCGCGCCAGTCAAATCTTAATGGAATTAAATGACTGTCATTTTTTGGCCGGCCACTTCCTGGATGTGAACCGTCGTTTGAAAACTATAAGTACCCCCTTCTTCCTTCATTCAAACTTTACATCCAAACCTTATATCCTTGCTCCTTAGAAATTTCTCTACTTTCTGGCACTTTATATTCTGATTTCTATAGACCCTTTTGTGAGACTTTTGTTTGTTTTCACCCCAAATCATCAAGCGTACAGCTATAACTTCCTCTTTATTTTTTCCTCTATTTTAAAAAGGAAACGGCGAAGACCTCAAAAATCGTTCCCCTAAGGAAATTACTTCTACATCACGGTCGGTCGTCGAGGAGATCGTTCCATGTGCTACCGTGTAGGAACTAGCGACAGAACCCCTTCTGAGCACGTTCATCCCTGGTGGGTGCTCAGTAACCGCCGATTTTAAGGTCGAAAAACCTCCATCCGTATCAGGAAGTTGTGAGAAGGTTTTGAGGTACATCTGCTCGATTAGTGAAGATATTCTCCCCACGGTCAAAAAGGATTGCAATTGGGTTGAAAAGGACGTGGTGGTTCTCAGGCCCGATGAAGATATCACCACCCACGTCGAGGGATACTTAAGTGTTTACACTTATCCCTTTACACTGTGCCCGTTGGACGGGGTCATCACCGATTTCTACAAAGGTACGAGGTGTGCCTGGGTCAGATTCGCCCTTCGTTCTGGAGGATTGTCATTCTTCTCCGGTATCAAGATCGACGGATGCTCGTTCACCGTTGACCACCTTATGCGCCTATACAATCCCCTGAATCTTTCGGGGTGGGACTGATTAAACTTGCGCATCGGGCGAGAAAAGCATCGTTCTCGAGCATCGATGAAGGTCGGGATCGAGGTTGGCCAGGACATTTTGTTCGAGTGAGGACCTCGGACCTAATCCCTGTAGAGTACATGTCATTCCCCGAGAAGTGGAACACAAAACCTAAGTAAAGTTTCGGTTTTCCAAAATTTTATTTTACTCTCTTTTCGTTCTTTTGTATCAGTGTTTGGTGGCGATGTAGTTATTGCTAGGGTCCCGAATGCAGTCCCTCGATTTAAGAAGTAGGTCGAGGGCATTGTTTCTCAAAAGCCATATTCCGAGCGCGCATGGCGCAAACTTTAGAAAGTCTGGTGGGAGGCCCGTTCTTACGGCGAGATTCCTTTCTTTAGTGGACAACACTTGGTTTCCTTCATGCTGCTGAGTTCTTACTTGTTTCGGTTTTCTTTGTAGGTCTTTCAAAGGATGTCGTAATGAAGCCTCCATCTGGTAATGAGGATTTCCCCGCCGAGTCCGCTGCTCCGAGACAGGGGGAGGAGAAGAAGAGAAAAAGAACTCGGAGTTCTCCGAACTCGAAGAAGAAAAAACCGTGGATGAGGCTGATGCGCAAATCCAAAGAAAGCACCAGAGCCCGAGTGCTCCCATCGGCTGAGGGACGAGTCCGAAGAAGAAGAAGAGTTTTATCTGGTGGCCTGAGTACCATCGCAGCTTGAGGGGAAAGGGGCCTCCGAACCAGTGAGAGGCGAAACTGAATTGCCTCAATTCAGGGGGTCCGATGAAGAGGTAGTGGCCGAGGCCTCCGAACTAGAGAGGGGCGAGGCCATTTTTCCCAAATTAGGGAGGCTGACAAGGAGGTTGTGGCTGATGCTTCTCGGGCAGTGGGCAATGTCTCAAAAGACATACTCGGAGTGATAGATCTCTCTGAGCCGCCTTCGTATACACATTTCATGATTAACGAGGCTCAGAAGCTGAAAGGATGCCCCAACAAGGGGCCCTAAGTGGTGGCAGACCCTTTCACAACTTCTTTGATGGCTTAGACTCTACCGCGACGGAGGACGTCACCAGGTTGGGTGACTTACCGGTACCAAGTAAGAGTCCGTCTTCAGGGACCAGCGGGCCTTCGTCAAGTCCGAAACTAGTCAACCGGTTCCCAGCTCCGATTGCAAATCCCAACCGAAAGCGATCGATCATCATTTCTATTTAGGAAGATACCCGGGTCCTCTCTTCCCCCATAGGGGTGGCCAGTTATCTTCGGTGTCTGGTGACCGAGGAGTATCAAGCCAAGATGAACGAGGTGGATGCTCCCTGCCTGTTCAACGAAGCACAATAGGCGTTAAACTGGGTAACTTCAGATGCCTCTTGATGACTTCTAATCTGTACTTTAGATTAATTTGTAGATATCATAATTTTTTTCTTTGTGTTTGTAAGCCTCGGTGCTTCATCACGAGACTTTCTCCGATATCAGGAAGAGCTAAACCAGTACGAGGCCAAGATTCGAGGGCTCACTGAGAAGAGATATGCTTACAAACTTCTCAGCGAGCAGAGTGAGGGGAAGGTTAAGAGCCTCCAAGCTGAGTTAGAGGCAGCTCAAAAGGATCACGCCGACTTGGTATAAAAGGTAAAAGTCTTTGAGGTTAGTGAACACGAGCTAGACTCGGTGATTAATGATTCGAACCAGTAGTCCCTGCAGAATATTGATCGGATCGATAAGCTACGGGCAGAGATGGATGTGCTAAAGGTCGAGGCCGCAGAATGGAAAAATGAAATGGACCGCCTGGTCTCGAAAAAGAAGACTGCCTGGGCACAATTGGCTTCGGCTGAGGTCCAGCTTCAAGATGAAAAGGAAAAGGCCTTGGTGCAAGCCAAAAAGATTGAGGAGCTCCAGTCTCAGCTAAATTTAGTCGTCTTCGATCGAGGAATTGTGGCCAAGGAGCTTGAGACGGCCGAGATGGTTAAAGCCGATGTTGATGAGAGCGTGGCCCAATATAAGGCCGATGCTGAAGCGGCTCGGGATCGAGCAAAAGGTATCGTCGAGCACACAAAGCAGCAATCCCTAAGGGAGGTCCTCGAGGAAATTCATGCTCGAGTCAAGAAGTTGGCTTATCCTGAGGATGATGAAGATTCTTAGTATTTGAGCGAGTCCGAGGGTGGAGGAGACCCCGAAGGTCCCGGTGATCAGGCGACCCCGGGCGAGGACTAGGCTACTTAGGCGCTTCACAGATTTTTTTGTTTTTCTATTTTTTTAGGTCGTTTGGCCTTTGTATAAATTTGTATCGGGGTCGTTTGGACCTTGTAAAAAATCTTTTGATATATATATAAGGCTTTTTCCCTTCAACAACTTCTGTATTTTTCCTTTGATTTATTTTATTAAAATGCCTTCGCATGAGATAGTCAGGTTATGTTCAGAGGTTCGAACACGCCTTGGCCTTTAACACTATTTTGTTTAAGGCATCTTAGGGGTTTCAGTGTGACTGGAATCTTTTTCCCAAAAGTACTTAGATTATAGTTTTCCGAGGGTAGCCTTTAGATC
Organism: Nicotiana paniculata; assembly: GCA_005239505.1. Lineage (NCBI taxonomy): Eukaryota > Viridiplantae > Streptophyta > Magnoliopsida > Solanales > Solanaceae > Nicotiana > Nicotiana paniculata. The sequence goes on from ML367728.1 coordinate 103,545, forward strand.
GGTGAAGAAATTTTAAGGCCTTGTTGCTTTTGTTACGAGCCTCAGACGTCTCCGAGCCGTCTTAATATGGTCGTAGCCTTTTTAGTTCAGGTGTTTACCAGTGGGATTGTCACCCCGAGTTATCTGGACTTGCCTAATATAACCCGAGTTATCCGGACTTGCCTAAGATAACAGTTCCCGAGTGGGGATAGTCGTAGCCTTAAAAATTCGGGTTGCCTATTAGGTCTTATGTCCCCGAGATCCGATAACACGGACTGTCCAAGTTTGTTTTCGGACGGCAGTCCCCAAGTGAGAGTGATTATTCGAACTCGGATTAAAGTGTCCCTTGGGATTGATACCTTTACGAGATCAGATGTAGGGAATTCCTTAAGAAATGTAAGAAAAATTTTAAGGACAAGGTGTTTGTCCGCAAGGAAGAGACATCTTTTTATTCTAGTGCATAATAGTTATACATGTGTACAAGCCTTGTGTCAAGGCTCGAGCAGCCTATGTGGGTACGGTTTATTTGACAGTTTGGCCCTTGCAATAAACCCCACCGATCAAGCCATGACCATTCAATCACGACGTTTCTTTCCCTTCTAAAGTCGATACCCGAGGGAAATTCCCCCAGTATTCGAGGTTGATCATAGAGAGAAGCCTCAGATACTATTAATGTGATCTTTGACACTAATTCATGACCGACCTTCGATTCTAAGTTAGCACGATCCATTATTGCCTCGTTAAAAACCTTGCCGAAAAATCTATTTGGGACAAAACCCATTCAAGGGAAAAAGAGTGCAACGCATGCTTTCAGACCTAAAAATTTATGTCGCTTCTTGTTGGTTACCTGCAAGTGCTAGTTCAAAATGTAAATAAAAGAAACGAATGGGGTCGTACATTCGCAGTAATATCATTTCAAGTGAGTTATACTGCATTTGATCGGTAGTTGCTTGTCGTTCATTGTTCCAAGTTTGTAGGATCCCTTTCCAGTGATCTCGATAATTTGATATGGTCCTTCCCAGTTCGGCCCCAGATTTGGGTTTTGGGTGCTTATTGTGACCTTCTTTAATACTAAGTCCCCGACATTGAAGTGTCGAAGGTTGTCCCTTCGGTTGTAATATCTTTCGATCCGTTGTTTTTGGGCGGCCAACCGAACAAAGGTGGCTTCATGCCTCTCGTCTAATAGCTCAAGGCTCGTATTAATGGCCTCGTCATTCGACTCTTTGATCGCGTATCAGAACTTGAAAATTGGTTCTCCGAATTCAACCGGTATTAGGGCTTTGGCACGGTAGACCAGCGAAAATGAGGTGGCCCCAGTGCTGGATTTTGAGGTCCTATGGTATGCCCATAAGACTTCGGGCAGGATTCCTTCCATTTTCCTTTGGCATTGATTAACCTATTTTTGAGGTTTTGGATTATGGTCTTGTTGGTCGATTCTGCTTTCCCGTTGCCACTAAGGTAGTAAGGTATTGATAGGATCCTTTTGATCTTGTGGTCTTAGAGAAATTTGGTTACTTTGCTACCGATGGATTGTTTCCCATTGTCGCACACGATATCGACATGACATTCCGAACCGGCATATGATGTGGTCCCAAATGAAATCGACGACTTCCTTCTCCCTGACCTTCTCGTACGCCTGGGCTTCCACCCACTTAGAAAAATAGTCAGTCATAAACAATATAAATTGAGCTTTACCGGGTGCCCATGGAAGGGGGCCAACGATGTCCATTCTCCACTTCATGAACGAACATGGTGACAAAACCGAATACAGCAGCTCCCCGGGTTGATGAATAATCAGAGCGTGTCTTTGGCACCCATCACATTTTCTCACAAAGTCCTTTGCGTCCTTTTCCATGTCGATCCAATATTAGGCCATCAAACGTTCTTCTGAACAAGGATCCGTTTTCGGACAAGGTAAATCCGACTGCCTTCGTACGCAGGGCCCTCGATTCTTTTGGATCTGAGGATAGTTTTCCAGTCTTAAGATATTATACATATTTGTTTCTCCAATCCCAAGTTAGTCTTGTAGAGTTTATCGTGGAATGACCTTCTTCCACCATCAATCTCAAGAATTGCACAACTGCCCCCGAGTTGAGCTCGTCGTCCTCGAGTGACGACCCTAAGTTAGCAAGGGCATTGGCCTCGCTATTTCGATCCTGAGGTACGTGTTGTAAAGTCCACTCCTTGAACCGATGTAATGTTACCTGCAACTTATCCAGGTACTTTTGCATTCGTTCTTCTCTGACCTCGAATGTTCCATTAACTTGGTTTACCATGAGGAGGGAGTCGCACTTAGCTTCGATCACCTCCTCCCTCAAGCTTTTGGCTAGTTTGAGACCTGCAATCATGGCCTCATATTCAGCCTCGTTGTTAGTCAATTTCACAGTCCTAACAGATTGTCTAACTACATTGCCTCTTTATGGCTTCAATACGATGCCAAGTTCGGACCTTTTTGCGTTCTTGGCGTCGTCCGTAAAGAGGGTCCAGATTCTCGAAGACGTCCCCGAGTTTACTAACAACTCTCGTTCGACCTTGGGTACTAGGGTCGGCAGAAAGTTGGCCACGAAATCTACCGAAATTTGAGATTTAATGGATGTCTGGGGTCAATATTCAATATCATACCCGCTGATTTCCATGGCCCATTTGGCCAATCGTCTCGAGAGTTCAGGTTTATGCCTTATATTTCGCAATGGGTAAGTAGTCACAACACACATAGGATGGCACTGAAAATATAGTTTCAGTTTCCTAAAGGCGCTTAGCAAAGCGAGCGCCAATTTTTCTAGGTGAGGGTATCTAGTTTCAGCCTCACCCAGAGTCCTGCAAATATAGTAACTTGAAAATTACGTACCTTGCTCCTCTCGGACCAGGACTCCACTTACCGTTATCTCCGATACTGCCAAGTACATGTATAGCTATTTGTCTGTATTCAGTGTGTGAAGCAGTGGTGGGATCGATAGATATCACTTGAGTTCCTCCAAGGCTTGCTGGCATTCCGGGATCCACGAGAAGTTATTCTTCTTCTTCAGTAGCGAGAAGAATTGGTGGCTCTTATTGGAGGACCTCGAGGTGAATCACCCTAGGGCGGGTATGCACTCGGTTATCCTTTGCATGGCCTTCACGTTGTCCACCACCGTGATATCTTCGATGGATTTGATTTTGACGGGGTTGATCTCGATTCCCAGGTTGGATACCATGAATCCAAGGAATTTACCTAATCTGACTCCAAATGCACATTTCTCCGTGTTCAGCTTCATATTGTACTTCTTCAATATGTTGAAGGTTTCCTGTAAATGTTTTAAATGGTCCTCTGCTCGCAAGGATTTAACCAACATATCGTCAATGTAAACTTCCATCAATTTTCCTATTTGTTCCTCGAACATCCGGTTTAGTAGGCGTTGATAAGTGACAACGGCGTTTTTTAATCCGAATGGCATCATGTTATAGCAGTATGTGTCGTACTTAGTGATGAAAGAGGTTTTTTCATGATCATCCGGGTTCATCCATTTTTGGTTTACTCGAATTAGGCTTCGAGAAAACTAAGGATCTCGTAACTGGCCGTGGCATCGATCATACGATCAATGTTGGGCAAAGGGAAAGATTCCTTGGGACACGGCTTATTCAAATCTTTATAGTCTACACACATTCTTAATTTGTTCCTTTGTTAAGGACTACCACTATGTTTGCTAAACAATACGGGTATTTAACCTTCCGAATGGACCCTATTTTAAGGAGTTCAGATACTTTGTCCTTGATGAAAGCATGTTTGACCTCGGACTGGGGTCTTCTCTTCTTCTTGATCGGATAGAATTTTGGGTCCAGTCTTAGTTTGTGAGTGGTTATCTCTGGTGGGATCCCTGTCATATCAAGATGTGACCAAGCAAAACAATATATGTTAGCTATAAGAAATTGAATGAATATTTTCCTGAGCTTGGTAGTTAAACCTGTGCGTAGGTATACCTTCCGATCGAGTGGATGCTCGATCAATAAAACATGTTCCAGCTCCTCGACCGTTGATTTAGTGGCATCACAATCATCAGGGACTATAAAAGATCTGGGAACCCTGTAATCATCGTCCTCGTCAGTCCCCTGTTTATCCGGTTGGGTCGTGGTCGGTGTCGGTAATTGCTATTTAGCCTCTTGCTTTGCATCCGAACTTTGTTCCTTCGACGTTGCGAGTGTTGATATTGGAATCACCTCTTCGACTGCAAATGTTTCCTTTGCGGCTGGTTGTTCTCCGTAGATCGTTTTAATCCCTTCTGGCGTTGGGAATTTTAACACTTGGTGAAAAGTCGAGGGCACTGCCCTCATGTTGTGGATCCACGACCTCCCCAACAAGGCGTTGTGCCTCATGTATCCTTCGATCACATAAAACTTGGCCTTCTGGATGGTCCCGGCGGCATTCGCTGGTAGTGTTATCTCCCCCTTAGTGGTATCACATGCCATGTTGAATCCGTTCAGAACTCGGACTGCATGCATGATTTGATCTTGTAGACCGAGTTGTTCTACGACTCTCGATCGGATGATGTTGGCCGAGCTACTTGGATCAATTAATACACGCTTAACTCGAGATTTATTTATGAGTACAGATATTACCAGTGCATCGTTGTGGGGCTACACGATTCCATTTGCGTCCTCGTCATTGAAGAAAAAGTTCCTTCTGGTCTCGAGTCTATTTTTCCCTTGTGATGGATACTTTGGTGCATTTTAACATCGGCCCGTGGGCAAGATCAAACCCATCGATGATCATGTTAATGACGTGTTGAGGTTCTTCTGGTTTGGTCTCTTTATTAGAATCCTTATTTTTGAAATGATTCTTGGCTCGATCGCTCAAGAATTCTCGAAGGTACCCTTTGTTGAATAATCGGCTACCTCCTCCCTCAACTATCAGCAATCCTCTGTTTTGTGGCCGTGAGTGCCATGATGTTTGCACATCTGGCTAAGATCTCTCTGGGCTGAATCAGATTGTAGATGTCGAGTCCATTTGGTGTCCTTGATGCATCCGGTAGCTGATACGATGGCAGCATCATCAACATTAAAGTTATATTATGATAACCTTGGTGCTTCTTTAGGCCCGATAGGCCTGTCGAAACCGTTCTTGCTCATGAGACCCCGAGTACTCTGATCTCGATCATTTCTTCTTTCATTTCGCATATAATTTTGTCCGAACCCACTGCTTCTTCGATCTCCATTGTACTGTTGGTATCGATACCTGTTTGACCTCGGCTCACGGTCGATATCTCTCTTGACTCTGTCGATGGATCTGACAGGATAAACGGACCCGGAAGGAGCCCCAAGTTGATCATCTTTGACTCTGATTTTTGATTGATGTCAGTTATGCACATCTGTCCAAGTAACAACCAGATACTCTATCATATTCTGCTTCAACTGAGGGGAAGCCACCGAGCTTCGAACATTGGGCCCTTGGGTGAAAGCTTAAACGACCTAATCATCAGTGACCGGTGGCAGATCCATCCGTTCCATTTGAAACCGGGACACGAACTCTCTGAGCATTTCGTTATCCTTCTGCTTTACTTTGAAAAGGTCCGTCTTTCTGGCCTCGACCTTGATAGCCCCGCGTGTGCTTTCACGAAAGAATCTGCAAGCATGGAAAATAAGTCAATAGAATTAGGAGGTAAGTTGTGATACCATATCATAGCTTTCTTTGAAAGGGTCTCTCCGAATTTCTTCAGCAAAACAGATTCGATCTCATCATCCTCCAAGTCATTCCCTTTGATAGTCCATGTGTAGTAGGTAACATGCTCGTTTGGGTCAGTCGTCCCGTTGTACTTAGGAATCTCGGGCATGCGGAACTTCTTAGGTATCGGTTTGGGAGCCGCACTCGGAGGAAAAAGGTTGTTGTATGAACTTCTTGGAGTCCAGGACCTTCAATACTGGCGGCGCTCCTGGGATTTGATAAACCCTAGAATTGTAGGTTTCCACCTTCTTATCGTTTGCCTCGATTTTCTTCTCCACCGACTCTATCCGTTTTGTCAGTTCTTTGAGCATCTTCGTGATTACTGGGTTGGTCCCCGACTCCTTCTCATTCGATCTCTCTGAGGGGGGTTCATCTCTGTGAACACATCCCGGGATGGTTCGGGCTCAATCCTACTTGGCGGGCGGCTCTGGTTCTGGAGTTGGGTTATCGCCGCAAGTTGAGCCTGTAACATTTCGAAGATTACCAGCAAGTTATTTCAACCATCTTCGCCGCCGTGTGTGCTTTGTGCAACCGATCAAACATCCCTATGGACATTGTCCTCAGGATCGGTGGGCAAATTTGCGTTGATGGCCACATGTGAGCTAACGTCGATCGGGTTTGCGACCAGGACTTCGCCGAGGTCGACATGGGGCACCTCGTTTACGGGTGATACATTCTCATTTTGGCCATGGTGGTCGGACTCATTGTCAACATGTAGGGGTGCTGATTGAGAGTTCGACATTTTTAGCTTTAACCTGAAATGAGAGACACTTCAAAGAACAAGTGTAAAATAGTGTGTGTTATGGAAATCTGTATCAAATAACCACTATGATTCTTAGCCTCACGGTGCGCGCCAAACTTTTTACCCTCAAAATCGGATAATGATTAAATTTATAAGTAGTTTTAAGGATACGTGGATTAATTTGACACAAAGTGACAAATTAGAATGCAATTGGAATGAACAGTGATAAAGTAAATTCAAATCACACGAATTGAACAATTAAAGCCTTGGGAGGTTGACCACCCTTGAATTGGATGAACCTCGATCGGTATCAGGACATAGATGAAATAAGAGCTTAAAGAGAAAAATAATGCATTGCTTTGTAATGTGTGTTACCATGTGTTTTACAAGTATCAGACCCTCTTTATATAGCAGGGGAGTCCTACTTTACGTACAATTCTATAAAAGATAAAAATCTCCTGATTTGCTGCTTTGCCGGTTCCTTATTGGTATGTGTCGAGATTCTCGCCGCAATATCCGATCGGTTACAAATATTTCGACTTTCTATTATTTCGGTCTTATGTGGGTTACACTGACATTAATGTTACCTCGAGCTCGTTCCGGGTCATGCGTAAATCTGATTTTGAATCAAAATGTCAATGTCACCTCGAGCCCGATACATTTAAAATACGTAAATCTGATTTTTGAAAGAGTGAAGCCAGATGTCAGAAATCAAATTGAAATTTATTTGACAGTCACAGTATTCGGCCTATTCTAATATTCATTACTCCTATTTGTTTTGGGACAGAGAAAAGAAAAAAAGAGATCAAATGCAAGTCAGTTTCCAGCAAAAAGAAAGAGGAAAAAGAGGAGAGAAAATGATTTTCTTTTAGAGAAGTTTATTTTTCGACTTTTTCTTTTCTTTCGTGTCCAGTTTTCGACCTTGCGAAGAGAAAGTTCTCTTTGTTTTCCTGCTTTACTTTTCCAAATAAAGCAGTGCGCCTACCTAATTACACCTACTTTAAATTTTCTTGTCTTACTATACATACTTTACCATTTAAATTTGCACGAAATTCTTTTACACATATTTTCTTTACAAGTATTCTTTTACGTATTTTATCTATCATTTTCTAACAAAAACCTCCGCAAAAGGCCACGTAGCGCATCCAGTAGAAGAAATTATAGCTCGTTTGGCTAAGCTGAAAAAATTAATTTATTTTACAGTTTATGTTTGGCTAATAAATTTAAAAAACGCTTCTAAGTAGCAAGTAGTGTTTGGTCAAACATTTAAAAAGTGTTTCTAAGTGTATTTTCTCAAAAGTGTTTTCGGAAAGAAGTTACTTTTTTTTGCTTTTTCAAAACTGCTTCTGTTTTTCCTCAAAATCACTATTTTTCTCTCCTAAAAGTTTGACCAAACACTTCAAGTTTAAAAAAAATATACTTTTTTGAAGAAAAAAAAATTATATTTTTCAGCTTGAAAAATCTTAGCCAAACAGACTATTAATATGACATCACTGCACATAATGCCTTTAAATGATGGAGAATCACATGGGTCCAAGAGCAATTGCGGCATTGCTTTTGCATCTGTACCCGCTTTTTGTGTCACGTTTTAACTTATACATGTTTTGTAAAAAAAATTGCAAGTGTACCCGCTTTTGCGCATAATTCAGCATCGGGGCTGAAGTAGCAAAGGCAATCACACAAAACTTCAGCATTCTAGTGTGCGGGCCTGAAGTAGCTTGCGAATTTCAGCTCTAGAGCTGAAGTTTTTGTCTTTGTAACTGGGAAACTAACTTCAGCTCTAGAGCTGAAGTTTTTGTCTTTGTAACTGGGGAATTTCAGCCCCGTATGCTGAAGTTTTGTCTTAGTAACTGGGGAACTTCAGCTCTAGAGCTGAAGTTTTTGTCTTTGTAACTGAGGAGTTTTTGTCTTTGTAACTGGGGAACTTCAGCTCTAGAGCTGAAGTTTTTGTTTTGTAACTCGGGAACTTCAGCAAGTTTTTGTCTTTGTAACTGGGGACTAGAGCTGAAGTTCTTCTTTTGTAACTCAGGAACTTCAGCTCTAGAGCTAAAGTTTTTGTTTTTTATAACTGGGGAACTTCAGCTCCAGAGCTGAAGTTTTTGTCTTTGTAACTGGGAAACTTCAGCTCTAGAGCTGAAGTTTTGTGTTTGTAACTGGGGAACTTCAGCCCCGTATGCTGAAATTTTTTGTCTTTATAACTAGGGAAAGCTGAAGTTCGTAACTGGGAAACTGGGAACTTCAGCCCCGTATGCTGAAGTTTTGTCTTTGTAACTGGCGAACTTCAACTTAACTGGCAAACTTCAGCTCAGCAAGAAAAAGGAAGCTGAAGTTATATAAAAAATGAGTACAAGTTAAAAAAAATTTAAAAAATAAGTATAGATTAAATGGGGGCGACCAAATAAGGTGCCCCGCGCAATTTTTGCGGCATCTCGCATTGCTTTGAAATGGGATTGCATTAGGAGTGTTACAGACAGCCCAATCAGCACAACTGCCTTCTGTAGAAACCCAGTACAAATGACATAATCTGACCCTCATTGCATTGTGTGTAATTAATGTCTTTACTCATATTTTTTTTATCTTTTTTATGCTTTGAATATAAATAGATTTAAATATTTTATTTTTATAGAGTTAATGAGAATGAGTTTAACACTTTAACTCTCCAGAGATTTTTATTTCTTTTTTTCTCTTTCGAACCTTAGGGTTTTGTACTTCACATTTTCTCAATTTGCCCGAATTTCACGATTTAATATCGTATGAGACCATACGATGGTAAATTACATTGAGTTTTTCTTCCTATGGATTCTCTGATTTTCATGGTGATTTTGCAAGTATAATAACACTTGGACAATATTAATTTTAGCTACATGCGTAAATGTTTTAGTATAGTCAATCCCACTAGCTTGATTATACCCATTTTGTCACCGACCTTACTTCAAAATTCCCAACACTACCATCTGCTTTATAATTCACAGTACAAACCTATCAACATCCCACTAGCTTCTTTCATGTTGAACAATCAATCCCTTCATGTTGAACAACAAACATTCCACCAACTTCACCCATTGGGTTGTTGTTGTCAATCCTTTGAGTAGTTTGATTTGTCAGAGGGTTGGGAGGAACCGGGCCCCTTTTGCTCGCATACCGAAATAGCTTGACAAGGCTTGTTTTAACTCCTTTATTACCAAATCCTGCCTTGAGAGGTGACTCATGATGGCTTTCTGTTATTCCCTCAAAATTTTTCTATTTCCACTATATGTTCTTCCTTTGCGTCATCGGAATTTGTCTCCCGCACATGTCGGGGATACTGTCCTTCACGAACCAGTGTTGCTTCGTCCTCTTCGTTACATGTGTCGTTGACTGAGTCTTCATATTGAGGCAAATTTTCGTGTCCCTCAATGTTGGGTGTTTTTGACATCATTAGCTGCCATTTTCTATGTTTTGCTAAGGAAAAAACCAAACAAGTAACTAATAAACGTACGATCAAAGCAATTACGCAATTGTATAAGTCTCATGATGGGCGCCAAATTGTTCACCTGTAAAACAGTATAATTAAATTTTTGATGTGGTTTACAGACAAGCGAACTGGTTTGATCCAAAAATGATAATTAAATAATATTAAAAATAAGACTTAGCAATTGAAATTGAAGAAGATGAAGAGCCTGACTCCGAGCGCAATGTCTCTGAGTACATAATCGAAAGCAATATAAAAAACAGATAAAGTTGTTTGATCGAGAGAAAAAATGAAAAATAGCATATGTGTTCCCAAAATTCTCGTGTCTTGCAATGACTGCTGAACATAATATTTATACTTATACATAGGAAAATAAGATCCTAGGATCAAGTCCCACTTAAATAATAATAATAAATGTGTCATTGATGAATATGCAATGGTTGGCCATGAATACAAATATTCTCTACAACTCATTTAATGTTAAAAAATATTCTTCATTGAATGATGTCCGATGAAAAATATTAGATATGTTTCTGTTGACCATGCTCCCTTTGGGGGTTATCTGATGTCAATTACATATATTATTCCCGATCTAGTTATTACTTGATCTGCCTTTTACCTGTTTTCAAATAGCAGTATGGACCCATTGAGTAGTCACGAGTAAAAAATAAGAAAAAACATAAATATAGTTTGCAATCTCTAATTGCAAATTGTAGGGGAATATTTTTGTGCTATTAATGCAGTGCCGTTTGAACATTAGACCAGGTAAATTATAATTGGTTGCTAGACTTTATGGCGAATTTAGCCAAATTTGTCAAATGCTTTTGAAAATAATCCAATCCAGGCCAAAGCTCCATATGAACTTCTTCAGATAATTTCTCTAGTAAAAATATATATTTTTACATAAAATTATTGTAATGGCCAATTTAAATTTGAAGCTAAAGACCGGTGAATAGAAAATTAGAGCTTTAGCCTGGATTGGTAGAAATTAGGGATATGGGTAGAATTGGAATTTTTCGTATAATTGAGATTTAAACCTCAAATTGAGGTCGTATATTGAAACAAATCATATAACCGGGCTCAGAGGTGAATGAGTAATCGAGTTTTGGTCCGAACCTTGGATTTTGACCAAGCGGGCTCAGCGTTGACTTTTGTTGAATTTTTAAAAAATGATCAAAATTGAACTTCTTTCATTAATGGGTAGTTTCTAAAGCTTATTTTGAATTATTTAATCAGTAATTTGCTCGATTTGGTTAGTTTGGAGGCTTGTTCGAAAGGTAAAGTTGTGGTTGATTGGTTGATTGGCTGCTTGATCGGCGGAGTGAGGTAAGTGTTAGGTCTAACCCTGACTTGAGGGAATTAGAGAACCATCAACTATGTGTTATGTGAATTATGTGGGTAAACGGCATATATGCGAGGTGACGAGTGTATATAAGCCGTCATGATATTTGTTTCCATGTTTTCGCTTATTTCATGATATGTCTTGCTTCATGTCTTAATTATTACATGCTTTATTTAACTTTTATGCTATAATTGTTACTTGTCATTTGATAAATTTTGTATTAAATTGTCCGTCTCTTCCATGACTCCATGCTTATTTGCTACTTGTATGTACTTGCTTTTCTTGCATATCTAAATTATCATATGTTTTACTTTCCTTATTGTTTGTAATATTTGTTGCCTTCTATAAGGTGGTTTCCCTTGCAAGAGTGGTTTAATTGATAGATACCGATGAATTTGTGAAGTTGAGACTTCGAGTTGTTACCGATTCTTTGATTATTATGTGGTTCTTTATTACCTCGTATATTTACCTGCTTGATATAGAAATTCTTGTAAATTTGGTTGTTGAATTATTTATGTTGATTGAAATTATTTGGGGAGCGGGTTGCACGCCGCAACGAAAATTGAAATATAATGAATTGATATGGTGGAATAAGGATGGATTATGATATTGACATATGATGATAGGGTGGGATCGAGTTGCGCGCTGCAAGGAATTGAATATATGGTTGTGATATGAGATTATGAGACTTATTATTCTGGGCTCTCTGGTAGCTGGATTTCGAGTTCGTTTTCATGAGTTAACTTGTTTTACTTCTATTTTCTTTTTTTTATTTTATTATTATTATTATTATTATTATTGTCATCATCATCATCATCATCATTATTGCGTACAAGTTATTGTAAATGGCCTGTCTTATCATAGTCACTACTTCATCGAGGTTAGGCTCGGCACTTATAGAGTATGTGGGGTCGGTTGTACTCATATTACACTTTGTACTTCTTGTGCAGATAGCGGAGTTGGTCCCAGCAGCGGTGAGTGAGATTGCCCGGATCCAGCTATCTGTGGAGACCTAAGGTACAAATGCACGACGTCCGCAGTCCTGAAGTCCACTTCTATGTCATCTTAGCTATTTATTTTGATTCAAGCAGTTGTGTTTTATTCAGACTATTATTCGTCGTACTCTAGACGATCACGTATTCATGAGTCCAATTTATGGGGTTGTACTTGGATTACGTCGCTTATTAGTTTATTATTGTATTTCAGACTACTCGATTTTATTGTTATAATTTAATTTGGATTGTTAAACGGTTAATAAATCACCACAAGAAAAGTATCATTTATATGGTAATTTTATATGGGAATGTTTTCTGCATGTAATAAATGCAGATTTTCATGGGAAAATCTAAAAAATTCCTAAATATAATAATATTGTACTTGCGAAAATGGGATTCCCACGAAATTCAGCATGTATATTTAGCGTAATCTAGTGGGAAAATAACACTTGGGGAATTAGTTGGGAACTAAATCCGCATATACCATATCCACAGGTAAATCCGCAGGAAAGAGAGCGAACAAAAAATAATATTTTTTTCCTTTGATAATCCGCATGAATATCTCTAGGTAGACAATTTGCGAGTTTTGCTAAGAATAATCACATGGGATTTTACATGGGGATATTATTTACTTGGGGAATTACTAGGGGACATTATTGCAGCGGATTTTGCCTGGGATCTATTCTTGGTGATTTACATAGAGATATACGTATTTGTGAAATTACCTGGGGATATAGTTGCTGCAATTTTAGTTGGGGATTTATTCATGAAAATTTACTTGGGGATATTAATACCTGCAGAGTTACATAGGAATAAAGTTATTGCGATTTTAGTTGAGGATTTATTCTTGGGGATTTACATGAGAATATTTATACTTGCAGTAGTACTTGGGAAATTTAATGTGTTATTGAGCCACATGAAATATATTATAGAAGTATATTATCAACAAATAATTGACTTTTATGGTATATTTCTTTACATTATGAAGGATATACATCGCCTACTGCATGTCCACAAACGCTCATGTCCAGAGTGTTTTATTAAAAAAGTATTATAATTAATAATTATCAAGGAGTAGAGTGACTCGCTGTTATAGTCATCATCGTTTAGTAACCTGACTATAAAGGTGATATATTTGTTTATATAAGCAATATATAAAGAACAAGATGATTATCATCGAGTAAACTGACTATAGCAGTGATATATTGGTTTATAAACCAATATAAAGGTGATATAAGCAATATATTGCTTAATAAACTAATATATCACATTTATACTCAGTTTGCTCGACGATAATACTTATAGTAATTTTACTATTATTTAAGTGATGTTCTGCCACATATTGCTTTTGGCCTCGATGGTAGTAAGATTACTATAAGTATTGTTTTATTAATTATAGTTTTATCTTATTAAAATAATTGTTTTAGTGAAATTTTTTTTATTTATTTATTTCGAACAAAATTCTAAGTACAACGATAAATCTCTAAGACATCCAATCAATTACTCTTTGATAAAAAGGAATAACTTTAGATCAAAGAATAAAAAAAATTTGCACTTGCGGACAATATATAATGACATCAAATTGGGTAGGATAGTCAAAAATTAATTTTTCTTTGAGTCATGTGACTTTTATTTTTTTAAATTTTTTAAAAACTGAAAATTATATATTTTTCCATGACTTATTATTTATCTTTTTTTTTAACAATGAGATAGTTCTATTTATATGTTTAAGAATTTTCACTTAAATAAATAAATATAGATTTATAAAGATAAGAATTATACATAAAATTAAGTAAATACAATTTTTCCCTAGAAATTAAAGTATAATTTTGATATCACGACCCAAAATCCGTTAATGGTCGTGATTGCGCCGGACACCACTGTCAGGCAAGCCAACACTAAGAAGTTAATCAAATTCTCATTTTAGCATTTTTGAAAATCATTTCTTTTCATTACATTAAATATCAATTTATGAACTTCCTCCGAGTAAACAAAATGCCTTAAACAAATTCAAATAACGAATAAATCCCATAGTCATCCTAGAACCCGGTGTCACAAGTGCATGAGCAATTTCTAGGAAATATAAAATGTGATACAATAACTGTCCGGAATACAAACTGGACAGAAGAGAAAATACAATGCATCTGAAGGAGACTCTGCTGGCTGCGGATCGTATCATAAGATACAACCCACCTAAGTCCTCGTACCAACCATGTCGCTGCTCCCACAAGGCCACTATCCATGCATGTACCTGTACATCAAAATGTATAGCAAGTGTAGTATGAGTACAAAAACAACATGTACCCAGTAAGTGTCCCGCCTAACCTCGAAAATATAGTGACGAGAGGTCGACTTCGACGCTTACTAGTGGTCCAAATACTGAAGTACCAAAAGGTGCACATGTATGGATTTTATAAGATAAGTTCAACTCGATAAACATGAAGCATGTAGACAATTTCTTTAGTAATAAGAGATTTTCTAAACGTTCATATTTCATCATTTAACAATTCATCTCGGCCAAGGAAGGAATATCATTACTCATAAATTTTCAAGGCAGCAATACAAGCATGCACAATTCATGCCAAGGACGTACGACCCGATCCAACAAAATAATGTGCACTGTCGGAGGGTCGAACGACGCGAACCATAGATGCATCTATTACCCCGCTCGCAAATCATACATGCGACGCGGTCAAACATAAATAATAGAGTTACCCAGCTCGCGAATCATACATGTGATGCATGCACTCGTAGATACACACATTCAAATAGTCAATCCAGACTTTATCAAGAAAACAATTACCCAAGGAAATGATAAGTACTCTTTTAGTGGTCAAGAAGATGGTGTTCAATATTTTTACAATTTCATTCAACTTCGATATGATTTAAGCATTTTAAATTTATCAGTAAAATTATAAGTATGACAAGTAAAGCATGCTTTTGAGTCCTAGACTACCCGGACATAAGAATAATAGTAGCTACGCATGGACTCTCGTCACCTCGTTCGTATGTAGCCCCTACAAATAGTAGCACATAATTAATTATTTCACCTATGGGGTTAATTCCCTCTTACAAGGTTAGAAAGGAGACTTACCTCGATCTGAAGTTCCATAACCGGCTCCCAAGCCTTTCCGACAACTCAAATCGATGCAACACGCTCCAAAACTAGTCAATAATTATGCAAACCTATTAATATATGGTCAAATACCCATAACAATTCAATTTATATAAATTCCCAATTCCGATCGAAAAGTTGATAAAATCACCCTCAGGCCCACGTGCTCGGATTCCGAAATTTTTCAAAGATAAACTTTACCCATAACCTCAAGAACTCAAATACATAATTTACTCTCAATTTCATGTCCAATTTTGTGGTTAAAATCCAAAAATACAAATTCTAGGTTTTCTACCAAAAGCCCCACAATTTATACAAATTTCCGTGTTTAAATCCTTATACAACCCATGTGGTTAACATATAATGAGTGGGAACCACTTACCTTGTGATGCTCAATAAAAATCTCTCCTTGAAGCTCTCCAAAATCGCCCAAACCAAATGGAGAATGGGGGAAAATGGGCCAAATCCCGATCTTAAAACATTCCGTCCAGTCGATTTTCCGCACCTGTGGTACACCAGCCGCACCTGTGGTACACCAGCCGCACCTGCGGAAAGTCCATCGCAGGTGCGGTTCCCCCAAGCTAGGCAAAATCCGCTTCTGCGGTCACTCATGCGCTTCTACACTCTCGCACGTGCGGTGCTCACCTCGTATCTGCGTGCTCGCAGATGCGGAAATACCCTTGTATCTGCGGCCTTCCCAGTTTTGTCCAAATGTCACTTCTGCGACCTAATAGCCGCACCTGCGGGCTCGCACCTACGACCCTTTTCACGGAGGTGCGGTTACACCAGACACCAGCAGCCTTAGCCTTTCTCAAACTCCAAATTCGATCCGTTAACCATCTGGATTCCACCCGAGGCCCCCGGGACCCCGTCCAACCACAACAACTTGTTCCAAAATATAATGCGGACATGCTCGAAGCCTCAAATAACACCAAACAATGCCGAAACCATGAACACTCAAATTCAAGCTTTATGAACTTTAGAAAACGTCCAACTTTAACATTCGATGCCGAAACCTATCAAATCACATCCTTTTGACCCCAAATTTTGCACACAAGTCACATTTGACATTACAGACCTACTCCAACTTCCGAAATCGGAATCCGACCCCGATATCAAAAAGTACACTTCCAGTCCAACTCCTCAAAAACCTTCGAATTTCTAACTTTAGTTAAATGACTCCAAAACGACCTACGGACCTCCAAATACACTTCCGATCGCGCTCCCAATACCAGAATCACCATACGGAGTTATTCCCAGACTTGGAATCCCAAACAGACATCGATAACATTGAAATGCACTTTAACCCAAATTTATGAAATTCTTCAAAAAATGCTAACTTCCACAATAAGTGCCGAAACGCTCTCGAGTCATCCAAAACCCGATCCGGACATACGCCCAAGTCCAAAATCATCATACGAACCTGGTGGAACACTCAAATCCCGGTTCTGAGGTCATTTTCTCAAAAATATCACTTTAGTCAATTCTTCCAACTTAAAGTTTCCGAAATGAGAACTCTATTCCCAAATCAATTCCGAACTTCCTGAAATTCAATTCCGACCAGGCGTACAAGTCATAATACCTGAAGTGAAGCTGATCATGGCCTCAAACTGCGGAATGACGCACTAGGGCTCAAAATGACCGGTCGGGTCATTACATTCTCTCCCACTTAAACATACGTTCGTCCTCGAACGTGCTGAGAACTGCGCTGGAGTTGTCTGGAATCACTGGTTAACACCTCATGCACCTTCCCGTGCTACCACCACTCAGTTGAGCATATTAGCTCGAGCAAATCTGAAGATGTTCTCCTTTATTCAAGCAAATAATCTTAGAGACCAATTCCAACATCCGAAATTCTCTACCAGGCCTGCTTCCAACATACGAGCACCGCATCATCACTACACGATGTACTGATACATGATTGCATACCTTCGCTGAATTCACACTATGCACTGCATAACTCACACAACCATAATAACATCCTCTGATAACAATATCCGAAATTCCACGAATCTTATGCTCCCAATGCACCTCATGACATATATCAGTTTTGTCCCAACTTTTGCAAGACGGAAGAGATGTGTAGAAATTCATAACCAACTGCCGAGTCAACAAATCATTGAGTCTATACTCCTGACAAGAACCATCACATCATTATGAACCAATTAATGGCATTTGCTCTTTAATATACTTCATATAATCAGATCGCACTTATCCTAGATCCAATAATCTCGTCTCACCTAGTACGATATGCTCAGGAAATAAGTCACCCCAAACATGACCAACAGTCTCACATGATGCCACAATGCGCCGTTAAGCTACAAACTAGAACGTGACACATAAGGAAAATGAACTCTGGAAGGAACTACTCCACCCACATAACTACTATGAACTTTTCTCAGAAAAAGGGAAACAAAACACACAAAAATAGAATATAAAAATTATACCCATCATCACATTGTTGCGGCGTGCAACCCGATCGAAATAACATACCCGTGGCGGCGTGCCACCCGCTCCACACATAAAATTCACATAAGGAGATACACATCGAGCTAAATTGCTCATTACAACAAAATACCAAATATCGGTCACAAGCGCACTAAGTGCATAATACCATCACTGGGGAGACAGATAGCGCCATACGCTACACAACTCAAGCACAACTGAGGTGTGATATATGATCTGAATCTCAAGAGCCATCCCGCTCACATAACACCATCGCTATGCGAAACCTCAACACATAAGAAATTTATCAAGCTGTTCACACGGCACAATATAATATTACATGAAATAGCCGATAACGAAACAACATCCATCATCTGAATACTCCTCCATGAGGAGCGCTGATGCGAGGCTAGAATTCATGGTTTAACATGTTATATGCCCCACATTTTATGTGCGTTAATGATAAAAATACACTTTTTATGTGCATAATAGAGTCTATTTTATGTGTAGGTGAATTGGAGATAGCTAAATGGATGCAAATGCATCGAAAATATGCTTAAGGGGCGAGGAGGAGTGCATCGGGCTGTACCTGGGCGCTAGAGCCCAAACGCCTGACCCTGCCTGGCGTTAGCCAGGCGTTAGAGCTGAAACGCCAGCCTTAGCCTGGAGTTAGCCAGGCGCCAGGGCCCAAACGCCAGGCCCCTGTTCCGGCTAAATTCGAGTTTTTTAAGAGTTTAAGTGTCTCCCGGTTGGAATATAAGTCTCCTACATGTTTAGGGTTTATCCCAAACATATAAATAGACCCCAAAAACATAACTTGAAGGAGAATACGAAGAGAGGAAGTCATCAAAGTGAAGAAAAACCTGTGGATTACTACTGAGAAAAGCAAAAACACTGATTTTTATCTCCTTAGTTCATTACTCTGTAATTCAATTATGCAAG